>JBBPBX010028804.1:7131-23315 GCA_038048925.1 Garcialebias charrua | reverse complement strand
TCTGCAGAGCAGGTGTTGGAGGGGTCCTCCTCCAAGACCAAGAGCAGATAACTTTCAGCTACAAATTAGGATCTCAGACTTCTCAGTACGCTGAGATTGCAGGAATCCTAATAGCTCTCCAGATGGTAGTAGAACGCTCCATCAAGACGCTAGTCATCTGCACTGACTCTAACTATGCTCGTTTGAGTTTCGCTTGTCACCTCGCTGTGTGGAAACTGAACGGTTTCCTAACAAGCGACAGAAAAGTGGTCAAACACAAAGAGCTTTTCATAGCGTGTGATCACTTGGTGACATCACACGACTTACAGATCTACTGGAAGAAAGTTCCAGGGCATTCTAGAGTCCCAGGCGATGACAAGCACTACAATGACATTGCAGACTCCTTAGCCAAAGAAGGAGCCGACGAAGGTCCTCTATGGTCCTTCGACCCCTCCTGGTTAATCGAGACTCTGCCAACACAACCTTCAGTCAGAGTTATGGCAGTCACACGTGCACAGGCCGCAACCAGACCTGCTGACAACGCAGTCTCTGTACGACCCGCACTGACTGACCCAGACATCATCCAACTACAAAAGTCGGATCCTGCTATCAACTCCATGATACTGTACCTGACTGATCCGAACAAAAATAGTCCGTCTAAAGACGACCTGGATTCCGATCCAGACCTTAAGGTCCTCTATCAGCTGCGCAAACAGCTAAAACTAATCAAGGGCATCTTAACTTTCGCTCATGGACCAACGTCCTCACCTGTGTTCGTGGTTCCCCATGACCAAAGGGGGGTGATGTTAGTTCATGCCCATGATCTCCCGTCCGCAGGACACAAAGGAGATAAAGCCACGCTGACGGCATTAAAACAAATTGCCTATTGGCCTGGAATGAAAAAGGATGTCAAGGACTACATTGAAGGGTGCGTGGTCTGTGGCCAGTTTCAGCCAACCAGACCACTTCACAGAGCACCACTGCAAAGCAGAGGCATTGCATTCCCATGGTCTGACCTCCAGATCGACTGGGTTGGACCACTCACTAAGAGCTCTAGAGGAAATAAATATTTTCTCACGGTAACCTGTGCATTTACCAAATGGGTAGAATGCCTACCAGCTCCTAACGACACAGCACAAACACTGCTATGTTGTTAATGAATCATATATTCTCAAGGTTTGGACTTCCCCTTCGGGTGAACTCAGACCAAGGTACACACTTCACAGGTGAAGTGATGAAAGAACTGTGGAAGACGCTAGGCGTCAAGGCCAACTTTCATGTCGGCTACCACCCACAGGCTTCAGGCCAAGTAGAGAGAGCAAACAGAACTGTGGTGAGTATTTTGAAGAAATACGTGGCTGCAAACCACAAGGACTGGGACGTGAAACTCCCTCTGGTCCTCATGGCCATAAGAGCCACTCCACACACATCAACTGGCATCTCTCCCTTCGAGATGATGACCGGTCGACAAATGACTCTCCCTCTACACCTGTTGTACCAACCAGGCGACGCCGCCATGGCGACAGCCTACACTACACAACAATACATGAAAGATTTGAATGTACACCTCAGAAACACTTTTGCTTTCGCCCAGAAAAACCTGGAAAAATCCGCTGAAGGACGTAAGGCGTACTACGACCAGAAGGCCTCTCACAATGAACTCCAAGTGGGAGACAGAGTCTGGTACTATACGTTCGCCCCAGCAACCGGGAAAGGAGGGTCCGAGACCGGAACTCTCGCCCGCAAACTAATGCCCAGGTGGACTGGACCTCATCTGATAACAGACAAAGTGTCCTCAGTCGTCTACGAAATCAAAATCAGCAAAGGCCGCAAAGAGCCAATTGCTAAATGGGTACATCGAAATCAGATCAAACCTTACAAGGCGTTCAATGACTCCACAAAAGACAAAGATCTCACAAACTCACCGACTTCATGGGATAATAAGGTCGTCCAAACACAAGTTAGTAAATAAACTAATCAGGTTTAAACTACCATATTTCCCACCCTATAAGTCGCATTGTCCAATTTGAACTTAGAAACGCTAAGTCTAAAACCCACAACAAAAAACTAACCTTAACAACCGTTTAAATCCACGAGATTTAATTTGACCTCGGTCATAAAGTTGAGACCTGTTTTCTTGTGTGTTGCACTTTGGAATCTGACGACAAGAGTGTGTCGAAGCAGTGAAACGTTGTTTCCTTGTTGTTTAGTCATTACTGTTGTCATTAGTTGAGATTTTGTTTGGTTCTGAACACTCCCAGCCAAAAAGGTTTTGTATTAACATTGGTTAATGAATGATATGGATTTAACTATGCCAACATGCAGTTCGTTTTGTTAAATCTCAATCGTCGAAGAGTCAATGTAGTTTAAAGCTACTCAAGGTACCATAAACTACACTGGTCTCACAATTTCTAAATTGAACCGATTCGATCGTTTCTATTCTAGATTGTCTATTCATTTTGATGAGTCTCGCCATAGACTTCAAAATTTATTAGGAATACCAAATCCTACGTCGTTCGTCTAAAAGACAACAGACATTTAGATCAAACTATATTTCATTTTTATTTTAGTTTAACCTAAACTAAGTAATGAATGGAGGAATAGTTTGGAATTAGAGGCCTTCGTTACAGAAGCCCTCCAAAATTTTATAGGTATAGATCCCTATATCTAATTTTACAGAATTGATCCACCCCTTAATTGGTAGTTATAGCTGATCTAAACCATGATAGCTTACATACCAGGTGCATATAGGTAAGGCTTAATGTAAAATCCCAATCATAAGCCCACCTAAAACCACATAATTGCATGACACATAGAACCAGAGTGGCACTGACTGGAAACCAACCAGCCAACAACCTTCGATGTGGGGACCTGCAGCTCCAACGCTTGGTCTTCAACCTTCATCCAAGGGTCGCCTCCTCTGCGTCAATCGAGGGATCCCCTCTACATGCTGATTATGAAAACAATTGTTGCTGATCATTCAACAAAACTAATCGTTGGGGATTTACTGCTGTGGAATTACCGCTGTGGATTATAAGACTTTGCTTTCCAAGGGATCACAGACTTTGTTTTCCAAGAGTTAACAGACTTTGTTTTCCAAAGGATTAAAAGCTTTTCGCAATGGGATTACCTACGAACAGTATGGAATTTCCAAAAACTTTATGGGATTATAATTTTTGATTTTTTTTTTCCACTTGCTGGATTACTTCAAGATCAAAGACAGTTCAAGGTTTCCTTTCGTGTTGGACCCCATCCCCAAGGACTGGCGATGGCTTCCAAAAGGGGGGAGATGTAGTGGACCTACCCAGGGTCAAATTAAGGTTTTTGAACTGTCCAGTGATGACCTTTACTGACCTCTCAGTAAAGCAAGACATTTACTACAAAATTATTCATTTAGCTATAATCTGATAACATAGTCACCAATAAGAGACTATTTCTATCTTTGATTTTAGGCTGATGTGATCAAAAGAATAACTTTTGTCATTTTCATGATGTGTGCTTTTAAGCTGTGTTATTCTGTGAGAGTTAAACTGTGTTTCACTGCTGTGTCAAAGGTGCAATCTCGGGTCACAGAGACTTCTTTTAATTTTGTTAATTCAAATGTTATCAAATGAATAATTTTATTTGTAAGAGCATCAGTACATTTTAATGTCAGATAAATCAAATACTCTGCTTAATTCAAAATGTTGTACATGGAGGATTTCTCCTCTCCTCTCGAACTTGCATGTGAAGATAAAAGGAACACTTTATCTCATTCATTTTAGCTTGAGCTCAGGACAATCTAGACACCCAAAGACTTTTGTTTTTGTCCTATTTAATAATCAAGCTATTATCATTAATAGGTCCCATATGTGATGCTTAATGACGTTGTTTTAATCAAACCAACAGTATTTTGTTAAAGTGTTAAAGCAAAGGAATCAGTTTTATGATAAAATGCTGACATCTGAAACTAACACTTTATCTTTCTGACAAACTAATCTTTTGACCCCCTTTCAACATGTTGATGTCATCCTCACATCAACTTATGATGCCATTCGGCCAATCAGAAAGAACACATTTTCTGGGTCACGTCTCAGTTAAAACCTTCACATTTTACTTTCAAAAAGAAGTCTGCTGGAGTAAGCCTCAAACCATGGTCTTCTCCAAAGAACTGATGATCGTCTAGTCACACGCTAAGGACACGTCATTCAGTTAAAGACTTATAACATGCCAAGTTATAAGCCATCTTCAACAGCTGAAAAGCTCTCTTTTATTGACATTCCTTTAAGGAACGTCTTATCTTGAACAACAGCACCAGGAGCTGCCGTTACTTCGGTTCGAGTCAAGGCGCACGTCTGGAGACGCTGAGAATGGTAAACGAACTGACCAAACTGGACCGAGGGAGACTGACCATCTTCACGAGGTAACAAGTCGTCAAATGCTTTGCCAAGGGTACCAACGTGTAGCTTTAATCGGCCGGAGAACTGCCATGTTTCTGGTTAAACACATCAAGATAACTCCCTGACTCTTAACTTTTCTTCCTCCATAAATCTTTCCTATTTCTTTTCCCTCTCAACCTAAGCTGGAAACTATATTTTTTAAGTTAAAGAGCCCACAGACTAAATATGCTTAACATCTAATATTTATGTCTGTTGTGTTAAATTTAAGTGTGCTGACGTATTTGAATTGAAAGAAAGTGAAATCATGTCAATCAAGTGTAATGGTGTTAATTTAGTTGATTTATTTTAAATAAATGATAGTGTCTCTTTGACATATCAAACTAAGTTAACGTCTTTGTCACTTAATGGCTTTGTGTATTTATCCATCATAAAGATCACAGAAATATTGGGTAAACTGAAAAAGAACAGAATCCGTGAATTTACTATTCAATCTGAATAAGTAAATTAATTAAGATAAAGAGGTCAGTATTAATATTGACCTCCTCATAATTCTTACATAATAAATGGAGGAATAGTTTGGAAGAAGAGGCCTTCGTTACAGAAGCCCTCCAAAATCTTTATAGGTATAGACCCCTATATCTTGATTTTTATAGCATTGATCCACCCCTTAATTGGTAATTGTAGCTGATCTAAATCATGATAGCTTACACACCAGGTGCATATACGTAAGGCTTAATGTAAAATCCCAATCATAAGCCCACCTAAAAACCACATAATTGCATGACACATAGAACCCGAGTGGCACTGACTAGAAACCGACCAGCCAACAACGTTCAATGTGGGGACCTGCAGCTCCAACGTTTGGTCTTCAACCTTTATCCAAGGGTCGCCTCCTCTGCGTCAATCGAGGGATCCCCTCTACATGCTAACAAACAATTGTTGCTGATCAATCAACAAAACTAATTGTGATGGAATTACCTCTGTGGATTATAAGACTTTGTTTTCTAAAGGATTAAAAGTTTACCGCAATGGGATTACCTACGAACAGTATGCACGTTCCAAAAACTTTATGGGATTATAATTTTGATTTTTCTTCTTCCACTTGCCTGATTACTTCAAGATCAGAGACAGTTCAAGGTATCCTTTTGTGTTGGACCTCATCCCCAAGGACGGGGCGATGACTTCCAAAAGGGGGGAGATGTAGTGGACATGACGAGGTCCCCTATGAGATTACACCTTCGTCCTTTTTTAACTGTTCCAGTGATGCTCTTTACTGACCTCTCAGTAAACAGACATTTAGTCTTTTTAGTTTGAATCAAACAACATATTCATTCACAAAGAGACTATTTCTATTCTTTGATTTTGTTCTAATACAAATATAATCAAAGCATTCACCTGTGTTATTCATGAGCAGTGTTGTATTTTACAATATGTTTATGATCACATATGTTATATGCTGTGTTATTCTTTAATGTGAAGCATTACTGTGTCACTTCTTCAAATGAAGGTGTCTAATAAGTGTCAGAGTTGAATGATATGTCAAACTGACTTGTTCAGTTTTGTTTTAAAATGAGAAACAGCTAAATCTCTAATGAGCATCTGTATTCATTCATTCATTCAACCTTTATTTATACAGGCTAGCCTCGTTGAGTCACGGGGACTCATTTACAAGAGGGACCTGTCTCACTCACACCAAACAACCATCCACTCTCACACTCACACCTAGGGTCAATTTAGAGTCACCAATCAGCCTAACAAGCATGTTTTTTGGTCTGTGGGAGGAAACCGGAGTACCCGGAGGAAACCCACGCATGCACGGGGAGAACATGCAAACTCCACCCAGAAAGGCCCCGGACCGGGATTTGAACCGGCAACCTTCTCGCTGAGAGGCAGCAGCTCTACCAGTTGTGCCACCGTGCTGCCCACGGTGTATGTCTAGTGTATGTGTAGGCGTGTATGTCTTCACTTTCAGACACTTTTCCTAAAACAGTCCTCTTTGTTTTCTAAACAAAATCTCTGTTGACCTCGAAGTCTAAAGCTTCACATTATCACTCTCTTCTCCTGTTCACGACCAATGAAAAGGCTGTTTTCCTGATCTCAACATTTCAGTAAAAGCGTCTTCGCTTCCGTGAACGCAGCAGAGTTGGAAAATGACAGCGAGACCTGACAGCTCTCTGTCTTGATAGCTGATTAGGTTCAGTCACGAGTCAAAGACTGACTTATCAGCTGTAACTTATGGATGTCTCCATTAAGTTCACAGAGCAAAAGCTCCTTGGTTCTTCATGAACTTTCCTTCGAGGAACATCTGATCTTGAAGTCAACCAAGAGCTGACACCATTTTCTGATGATCTACGCAGACCCTAGGAGACGTTGAAAAGTAAACAAATAACCAGTTCGGACTTACTGGACCTGCAAGGACTCTGTGCATCTGAAAGGCTAAGGTCTTCTCTTACCAGGCTGTCGTCTTAAAAGGTAATGAGTCAGCTGTTTACAAACGTACCTGTGATTCAGCAGAAGTCTGATGGAAAGTGTCATTTCTGGTAACATACTCAAGACAAATTAATTTCCTTTAAACTATCTCTCCATCCTTGACCTATTCCTCTTAAATCTCTTCCTTTATCCCAATCTAAGCTGGTAACTACATTTTAAGCTAAAGAACCCACAGATAAAAAGTGTAGTTGTCATCCTGTACTGATGTATGTTGTGTTACAATTTAAATGTGCCGATGCATTTAATTTGTAAGAAATTGAAATCAGTCAATCAAGTGTAATGGTGTTAATTTTAGTTGATTTATTTTAAATAAAAGGTAGTGTCTTTTGGCATACTGACTAAAATCAACGTCTCATTGTCACTTAATGGCTTTATGGTTAATGTCCATCATAAATGATCACAGAAATATTGGGTAAACCTGAAATAGAAAAGAATCCGTGAAATACTATTCAATTTGAATAAGTAATTAATTAAGGTAAAGGGTGTCAGTTTAATACTGACCCCCCAAAATCCTTTGCAGACAAGACAAAGAAAAAGCAAAGCGGAGACCGAGAGGAGACGTCCCGCCCTTGAGAAGAGCAAGTGTTGAATGAATACTAGGGTGAAGAGAGGGGCAGAGCTGTCAACTGATTACCACCTGGTGGTGAGTTGGATCCAGTGACAGGGGAGTCTGCCGGACAGAACTGGTAAATCCAAAAGTAAGGATACATTGGGGATGTCATAACCAAAGGCTGGCCAATCTTGTTTAGGTCATGACCTTAACAAAGGTTAAGGTTAGCCCATATTAGGCTACATTTCTTTGAATAGAATAGAATAAGGATAAAATAGAAAGGGGATTTGTACTGTAACTATCAAAAAAGGCGTTCAATACAGGATCAACTGGACATTATTTGTTGCAGAAAACGTTTCGACTTCTGTCCAGAAGTCTTTTTTTTTTTTTTTTTTTTCGAAACGTTTTCTGCAACAAATAAAATCCAGTTGATCCTGTATTGAACGCCTTTTTTGATTTCATCATGTCCTGGACGACTGAGAATCTTCACCAGCATACTGTAACTATGGTAGCCCCACAACATGGATAGTTAGCTGAAGAAGTGGAGAAGCAAAACCCTAACCCATAATCAGTGGCGGACTTAGACATTTTGGGGCCCCAGGCAAACCTTTGTAAAGGGGCCCTCCCCCAAGTCAGCCTAAATGTACCATTAGGCCCTGCCCTGAAGGTCAAAGATTTTCATGTTCATAGTCTAATACTGGGAACTAGACAATAAAAACAACTGTTTTTTTTCTCTACTTTAATAAGGTACAACTATCCTTTAAAGTCTTTTTGCAAAACATGTTTTATTATTATCTCGGGGTCTTGTTCACGAATGAGGGAAAACTGGAGCGTGAGATCGATAGGCGGATAGGTGCAGCATCCGCAGTGAAGCGGGTGCTGTACCGGTCTGTCGTGGTGAAGAGGGAGCTGAGTCGAAAGGCAAAGCTCTCAATTTACCGATCGATCTACGTTCCCACCCTCATCTATGGTCATGAGCTTTGGGTTGTGACCGAAAGAACGAGATCTCGGATACAAGCGGCTGAAATGAGTTTTCTCCGCAGGGTGTCTGGACTCTCCCTTAGAGATAGGGTGAGAAGCTCAGTCATCCGGGAGGGACTCGGAGTAGAGCCGCTGCTTCTCCACATCGAGAGGAGCCAGTTGAGGTGGCTCGGGCATCTGGTTAGGATGCCTCCTGGACGCCTCCCTGGTGAGGTGTTCCGGGCATGTCCCACCGGGAGGAGACCCAGAGGAAGACCCAGGACACGCTGGAGGGACTATGTTTCTCGGCTGGCCTGGGAACGCCTTGGGATTCCCCCAGAGGAGCTGCTCCAAGTGGCTGGGGAGAGGGAAGTCTGGGCCTCCCTACTTAGGCTGCTACCCCCGCGACCCGACCCCGGATAAGCGGAAGAAAATGGATGGATGGATGTTTTATTATTGCAATAAAAGGCTCTAAATCAAGTCTTACACCAAAATTCAACAACACTAAATAAACACAAACAAATAGAGAGGGTAGATGTGAGCAATACAGTAGAAATATATTTTCCTAAATTATAAGATTTTCACAACTTTAATTCTTTTAACGTTATATTACATATTCTGTAACAGGGAACAGTTGTTAGATCAATGTGAAAAAGTGAGTGTGTGTAGTTGAGATGTGGTACTTTGAGATGAATTCACACACTGGCTCGATATGAACAGCAAGATGTCCAGGCATGAGACACTTTTTACAGCATTAAGTGATCATGAATTACCTTGATTATTCAGCTGGACTTCTATGAAAGTTGTCTTCTGTCTTGTTTCTGGTCTTTAATGATGCATGTTTAAAGACTGCATCTGAAAAAAACAACAAATATGTTAGTGTTGGAGGAAATAAAAGAAAAAATAAGACATTATTACATTTAACACATGTGAAGGCTCTCATTTATCCAAGTTTCCATAATTAAGACTGAAAGTTTTGACTTCTTTTTAAACCTTAAAACTTACACAGACTGTAAGACGTACTGTAAACTAAATGACTCAAATAATGTCACAGATTTTCCCACCTGGATTATTGAGCATGCATCAGGGAATGTCACTTTTCATTTATATCAATTTTTACATTTTAGATAACATTTTAATTTAGCAATCCTAGCCTTTTGATTCTGTTGTTTTAAACTAACAGTGGCATTTCTGTCCAAAGCAAACCTGTCATTATTAAAAAACACATTTTTGCATTACTCTGAAAGCTATAAGTTGTGCTTTATAATGTATTTAATGGAGGGACTATGGACCAAATAACAAAACAATGATAGTCTGATGAAGTTTTAACAGTCAAATATTTTGTAAAATGGTTGAGAATTTTTTTTTATAGATAACTGTGGAATATTTTAGATCTATTCTATTCAATGTAAAGTCCGAATAATTTAATAATACTGTATACTAAGCAAGCAGGGCAGAGAGCTAAAGTAGGTAAAATATATAATCCCCTCTCTCCTATTTAAGTCAGAAGATTTAGGTCGAATATCTTTTAATATTTTGATACAGAAAGAAAACGTGAAAATAGTGGTTGTCTCAGCTGATTACTGTTAGGATTTCTTTTACCCAACCTACAAAATAATTTCTAAAACTCGTACCTCATCTTGCTGTGAATCCTCGTCTTTATCTTCATCTTGAGTCACTGCCTCGGCGCCATTAACTTCCTCCTGGATCCTGATGTCCGGCGGCGGTTCCGCCACACTTTTAAATGGGCCGCTGCCGCTCGTGACCGTCATTAGCAGTTGATGAAGTTTTAGAATTCGACCCATTAAAAAAGGTTGTCACTTTCGGTAGTGAAGAAACATACGTTATTGTTTTTTGACGCTTTTTACGTTTTTCAGCTCCGCTTTTCTGTCTCCTGTCTCCCGCTTCCTTCTCACTCAAACAGCAGCGAGCATACAGCACTTCCTGGATTAGTGGGTGACGTCATGACGCATGACGGAATAGTCCATTTTAGTAGGGGGGTACAGAACTCAACCGTTTTTTCTGTTGCGTTTTTAAAGATAGTTTTCATCGTAACTATAATTATTTTTATGTTAAACGTACATTAACAAGCAGGAGCAATGTTAGGGATGTAGGTGACGGCTGGGGCCCCTGCTGAATGGAGGCCCCTGCTGATTGGCGGCCCTAGGCAACGGCCTCATTCGCCTGAATGGTAGATCCGCCACTGCCCATAATGTCTATTTTTCCATAGATGAACATATGTTCTTTTTTAAGGGAACATACCAACAGTCACTTTCAGGTAAGGAAATATTAAAAAAAAACACTGAGCATCCTTGAAGCAGAGGCTAGAGATGGTGGGCCTGTGATCGGAAGATCGATAGTTCAAACCCCGGTACCGACAACATCAAAATGTGGGTGGAAAAAATGAAACCCCCACACCTGCATCCACCCTCATTCGCCCCACTCTGGGCCCCTGAGCAAGGCCCTTAACTCCCACCATCTGCTCCCCAAAAAGGTCTCTCTGGAAAATGAGTTATCGTGGCTCAATGAGACTACCTGGATAAATAAAGTGTAAATGAAATAAATAAATAAATAAATAACCTTTGTTTTTAATAAATATGTAATTATGTTGAAGAGTGTAAGCTGACCTGTACTTCTTGGAATGATAAATTCTTGATATTGGTTTTTGGTAGACAGCCCAAGAAGGAACGGAAGATAGGGAGGGAGCCCAGGAGAGAGAGCAAGATGAACCAGATTAGAAAGAAAAAAAAAATGTAGTCAAGACCATCATATATTTTTTAACAACATTGATGAGGGGAGACTCATATTATCTACTTATTTTTTCAAATGGCAATTTGCAATGCAATGATGTTTTGCAAATGAAGGCTTGCCAAAAATTCAACTTGGCAGACTCGCTCCAGCTGCGGCGCATAGCTCGTCAACCTCCCGGATCTGGATATGAGGCCCCTCCTTCCTGGGCTTCGCCCCGTTTACCAGCTACGCTGCATCCTACCACCTCCCCATCTCCTCCTGGTGTCCAAGGTCTTCCGGTCTCCCCTTCCTTTGTCCTGACTCTGCCACCAGGTTCAGTTTCCAGGGGGGAAGATATCCATAATATATCTCCCTATGCCGGACACACAAGCTCACAGCGGTCGGGCATGCATGTCCCCGCCGGGGCCCGAGCACCAAAGAACTCTTGCCAATAAAACCTCCTTCCGGTAATTGTCTTCTTTCTCTCTGTGTGAGGCTCTCCAGGTTGAATGGGCAATTCCACATATGCAAAGTGGTGATGCACCCTTAACAATTTTAGAATTATTTTCAGTGATTTAGCTTTTTGACATATTGCCTTTTCTGCATTTTTCCCTTATAAAAAAATAATTGAGCTCATTTTATATCCTTCATATCTCTTTTTTTTATTTCACATATTTTTATTGATACAGGTAGTCCCCGATTTACGAGCGCTCTGATCTGCGAGGTTCCAGACTTACGAGCTGCACATTTTTGGAAAAAACGAAAAAAATACTGAGTTTTCATGTGTTTTTTCACTTCAGTTAGCAAGTTAAGCATATAAACACACGTTTCCGATCATTTTTATGCACTCAAAAGTAGTTTTTAGATGAAAATAGAGTGTTTTTAGGTGCGCTAGCGAAAACCGTTCCAATTTACGAGCGGATTTCCGGATTTACGAGCGAAATGGCGGCCGTTCCAAATTACGAGATTTCCGGTTTACGAGCGCCTCGTTGTGACGGATCTCGCTCGTAAATCGGGGACTACCTGTATTTTGCATATAGAACAAAGGTATTTACAAATTCGAGGGTATAAAAGTGTTGAAGATAACCAAACTATTCACACCTTTGACTCTAACATGCCTTTTTTTTCCCAGGAACACCAAACACATACAGAACACCTCCAATAGTGAAACACAGTAAAGTGAAAGTAGTAGTAAATAAAATATAAAACAATAAAAATAAATAAATTGAAATAACTTTTAAGTAAAAAAAAAAAAAAAGAAACCTAGGTGTGCAGGGGAATTTGTATTTCTACATTAAAGCAACAAATTCCATAAATGGTTGCCAGATAGAGTAGAATTTGTTCTACAAATCTTCTCCTGAGCTGGGAGCTGAAGGGACCCGCTGCCCTCCCCCCCGCCTCCCCCCCAGAGGCCTCTGTGTTGTGTGCGTTCTCGGTTGGAGCCGAGCTGTGAGACCTGCGAACTGTTCTTATCTGGAGCTGATACACACAGACTGTTCCTCCCTGCCTGCCGTCATAAATCTGCAACAATGTCTTGTCTGGTTGTGCTTATCGCTGATAGAGTTTTTGGGACTTTATCATAGAGTGTCTTAAGGCAATCTTTGATAGATTCTTTTTTTGAATATCACAAATGATACCTATTGTGTTTTTCCTTTTTCCATATCTGTTTGACCTTCATCCGGAGACGGATGAGCGCGGCCGCGCAGAAGAACATGTAATGTGTTTGGAAATGCTGCAGCTTGCATACTCTTCCCTCTTCCGGACGACTGTGCTACATAATCACATTGTATTTCGGTGCAATGTTAATAAATAAATCTCTTATCTCTTATCTCTTATTTAGTATATCTAATTTTCTCCACTTTCAAAAAGGACATGACCTCATTTATCCACATTGTGCTGGATGGAGTTTTAGTTGATTTCCAATTACAAAGAAGGTGACGCCTAGCGATCAAGGATGTAAAAGCTATCACCTTCAACTCTCTTGTGGAGTATTGACTATATTGCTCCGGGAGACCGAATATGACAGTATAAGCCGAGATGTCAATAGTTTTCGAAAGTACAATCGATATGGTATGAAAATAAATTTGCCAGAAGTTCACAAGGGCTGAGCACGAAAAAAACATATGTGTAAGATTGCAGGGCGAGCCTCCACAGCGGTCACAAACATCTATTACATTAGGGTAGATCCGTGCCAGTCTAGATTTTGAGTAATGACATCTGAATATTACTTTGAACTGTATCAGACTCAGGCGGGCACATATAGAGGTATTATGAATAGCCATCAGAGCTTTCTCCCACCAGTGATCATCAAAAACTAGCCCCAATTCCTGCTCCCAAGCTCTCTTAGTGCTTGTGGTTAAAAACACATCATATGATTGAATAGAATTATAAATCTTTGAAATTAAGGACCCTTGCAATGGGTTAAGTTGTATAAATTCGCTCCACGGCTGTTCAGGAGGCAGATGAGGAAAATTAGGAAATAAGGATTTTGCACAAGCTCTTATCTGAAAATATCTAAACAAATGAGAGGGTGGGAGATGAAATTTAGAAGCTAAATCAGTGAAAGAGCAAAACAACCCTTCTCTAAATAAATCTTTGAAACATTTTAGTCCTTTATTCTGCCATAAGGAGAATGTTGGATCAGTAAGAGCAGGTTTAAACAATGTTTTTTTTTAAATTGGGGTCAAGACTATGGGGTCTGTAAATTTAAACTGTTTCCTAAACTGAAACCATATCCGGAATGTATCTACAACTATGGGGTTGGTAGTTTGGCCAGAGGGATTCACAGAAGTTGGACCTGTAAGCAAAGCTGAAAGTGAAGCTGAGGGACATGAATATATTTCTAATTCACACCAGGTTATATCAACGGGATTAGACCAGAAAGCAATTTTGTTAATATTAGCTGCCCAGTAATAAAATCGAAAATTTGGTAAGCAAAGACCACCATGAAACTTACAGTTCTGAAGTGTTTTTTGTCTTACTCTGGGTGTTTTGCCGTTCCACAAAAAATTACCAATAGCTGAATCTAAAGAATTAAAAAAACTTTTTGGTAAAAATACAGGTAGACATATAAAAAGAAACAAAAATTTTGGCAGGATGTTCATTTTAACAGTACTTATTCTCCCTATCAAAGAGAGTGGGAGGGATTCCCATTTTTGAAAGTCTTTTTTGATGTCCACCAAAAGTGAAAGAAAATTTTTAGAGTACAGAGACTTAAAAGATCTGGTTATGTTGACCCCAAGATATCGAAAACCTGAAGGGCATAGCTTAAAAGGGACATCCGATTGGGAGAGTTGTAGGCCAAGTGGTTAACAGGATAGCATTCACTCTTGATGACATTAACTTTATACCCTGAGAAATGGGCGAATCTGTGAAAAAATTTCACAATTGCGGGACAAGTTCTTATTGGATCAGTAACATATAGAAGCAAATCGTCTGCATATAATGACAATCTTATTTCTGTATGGCTCCTGATGATTCCATTAACACTTGGAGAGGATCTCAAAAAAATACTCAAAGGCTCTATTGCAAGTGCAAACAAAAGGGGCGATAGGGGGCAACCTTGTCTGCATCCTCTATTTAAAAGAAAATATCCGGATCTGTTATTATTGGTAATAATACTGGCACAGGGCAAAGTGTAAAGAAGGCGTATCCACGATATAAAGTTTTTACCAAATCCAAATTTTTCCAAAACGACAAACAAATAACTCCATTCAACCCGATCGAATGCCTTCTCAGCGTCAATTGTTATGACAACCTCAGGCGCTAGTGAAGTCCCCCTCGAATAAATAACATTCAACAATGTACGAACATTGTAATAAAGTTGACGTCCCTTTATGAAGCCAGTTTGCTCCCTGGAGATAATTGTTGGGAGAACTCTTTCAAGTCTTTGAGCCAGGGCCTTTGCAAGAATCTTTGTGTCAACATTCATTAAAGATATTGGCCGGTAGGAGGTACAGAGATCAGGATCCTTGTCTTTCTTTAAGAGAACGCTGATAGAAGCTTGCCTTAGTGAAGGGGGAAGTGAACCGAGTAACAGAGACTCAACATAGACAGAATAAAGCAATGGAATAAGTTTAGCTTGAAATACTTTAAAAAACTCAGATGGGAATCCATCAGGTCCCGGAGCTTTATTATTTTGCATATTTTGTAAAGAGGTATTTAACTCCTGGATAGTCAGACCAGATTCTAGATGATCAATCAATTCTGGGTGTAAAGAAGGAAACTGAAGCTCATCCAGGAACTTATGCATATCAGTCAGATCTGTTGGAAGTTCAGATTTATACAGGGACTCATAAAATGATGAAAAAACCAAATTAATAGTTTGCATGTCCTCCTGCTGGACCCCCGAGCCGTCTGTAATACGACATATTGAACGTGAAGCTGCTTGGCGGCGCAATTGATGAGCTAATAATCTGCTTGGCTTGTCTCCATGTTCATAATACCTAGCACGAGAATGAAGCATAAGGCGCTCCGCCTCATTAGTTGTAATAAGATCCAGCTCAGTTTGTAGGACCAAACGACGCTTTGAAAGATTATCAGATGGAGTAGCTGCAAGCTGTTGATCAACCAATTCCAACTCAGATACAAGCTTCTGAATCTTTGACATCTTCAATTTCCTCACATGCGCAGAATATGAAATTATCTGACCACGTAAATATGCCTTCAAAGAATCCCACAG
Organism: Garcialebias charrua; assembly: GCA_038048925.1. Lineage (NCBI taxonomy): Eukaryota > Metazoa > Chordata > Actinopteri > Cyprinodontiformes > Rivulidae > Garcialebias > Garcialebias charrua. Next base: position 7,546 of record JBBPBX010028804.1, on the reverse strand, counting down.
GAGCGCCCTAGAAATTGGTTCAGAATCAGAATCATTAAGTGCAATAAAATCCTCTATTGCGTCCGTAATAAATTTGTGAAATTTATCATCTAATAATAATGAGGTGTTAAATCGCCATTGAGAGGGATATCGAGGCCCAGGTGCAATCTGAAGATCAAAAGAGACAGGAGCATGATCCGAAATAATGATTGGGTGATATGTAGCATTTGATACTTTAGGCATAAGTTTAGCATCTATAAAAAAATAATCTATACGTGAAAAAGTCTGATGAACAGGTGAATAAAAAGAATATTGCTTATTGTTCGGATTATGAGATCTCCAGGGGTCAACACAACCATTATTTAACATGAAACTATTTAGGGTTCTAGCCATTGATGATTGGGTTAGAACAGGTTTAGAACGGTCTAACAGAGGA
>JBBPBX010028803.1:0-32348 GCA_038048925.1 Garcialebias charrua | reverse complement strand
ATATATATATATATATATATATATATATATATATATATATATATATATATATATATATATATATATATATATATATATATATATATATATATATATATATATATATATATATATATATATATATATATATATATATATATATATATATATATATATATATATATATATATATATATATATATATATATATATATATATATATATATATATATATATATATATATATATATATATATATATATATATATATATATATATATATATATATATATGTTGTTGTGAAATAAAATAATATATTTTTGTCTTCATGTTTCATTTGCTCCTAATTTGCTGCAAGCTGATGCAAGCAGAAGCGTATCTTGTTTAGAAAATGTTTGTGCAAACATTACAGGGACTTTCCACTCAACCTGGAGGGGTAAGAAGAACATTCTTGTGTTTCCGGTCTGGCCAGTGTTTGTATAGCTGGGACTTTTTACTTTGAGGGGCAAGAAAAACATTCTTGTAGCATGAGTTTAGGTATCAGTTGAGAATAGAAAAACATTCTTGTAGCATGAGCTTATAGGCAACAGAGGAGAATATAAGGAGCAGACTTCCTCCTCCAGACAGACAACGCAGGACCAGCCACGAGGGACTAACCCATCAGGTTGTATGCTGTCTCCATTGAATGCGCATTCATGTTCTTTGTCCTTCTATCTATATTTCTCTCCCTCTCTCTCTCTCTCTCTGTCCTCTCATTTGGATCATATATATGACTTATAAAATATAACAAAAGAATTCTGTGACTTTTAAAACTTATGATTATTAAAACTGGTTTGGAACTTTAAAGTGCGAGTCTGTCGTGTTTTCAGCGTATCTCCTTCTTTTATCCAAAGTGAAGCCAAAACAACGAACTTGGGGTGAAACGCCAACAATTTGGAGGTCCCGACCGAGATTGGTTGCACGCGGACAGGAAGGGGGAGTCCAGAACACTGATCAGTGACCGGTCATCTCAACGAAAAAGGTAGGCAGATTCCTGTTTAAACAAAATCTGTGATTGGGAATTTTTATAGGCAAATTTATTCAGTGTGATTGGACTCCAGTCAGTAAAGATAAGGAAATAAAACGAGTAGGTATTTATACACGTAAAAGTAAAATAATAATACCCAAGTCCCAGGTAAAACACGCAGTGGTCGAGCCTCCCAGAGAGCCGACGGGCTTCTGGAACAGAGGGGTCGGGGTTCTAGGATAAATAAATAATTTATTCGCCGCTGACCCTGTAACTCTGAGACCAAGTTAACTGTAAACTTGCTAAAGTGGTGACTAGCTTAAAAACAGTGACAATTTAGACTTACTTATAATTCGAGATTAAATAAGTAAGGGCGGGACTAGGGTGAGAGTTTTGAAATAAACGCGCTGACTTTCGCTGATAAAATAATCCGATAAGAGTTCCAAACCTAGATCATTTAAATAAATAAAATAAAAGTAGTCACAGAATACTAAATTTTTTTTTATGTTCTAAAATAGTGGGGTTCCTGATAATGTGAGTCAACACACAAACATACCAATCTTATTTTACACTCAAAAGGTTCTAAAAAAATTTTTTTTTTCATTGCTAAAGTTTTCTGGTGTCAGAGTCTCGCGTGAATGAAGTGCAAAAGTTGGCCTGTCCATTGTCTTTCATGTTTGATGTTTGTCTTTTGTCAAGAACTATAAGGCCAACTGCGTGAATGAATTACAAGAAAAAAGTTCCGGTTGTTCCAGTATCAATAAAGATTAATAGGCTTGGTGTGTGTGTGACATGGAGGAGAGTTTCGAGAAAAAAAAAACTTGAGAAAACCTTGCTTAAAACATTGACCGAGCAGATTAAAATCATAAAAAATGCAAAGTCCTTGTTAGCTCAGGATAAAAAATAAAAAATAAAAAAGAAAGAAAAAACTACTTTTAAAAAGGTTAAAAGAACTAGATCAGCACTCAGAAAAATAGCACTATAAACCTAATGTGGGAACAAATACTTAAAATTCGGAAAGAGAAAGACGGGTTGAAGAAGCAAAAACTGCAGCTGGTGAGTATGGTATATTTAATGTTTATGAGAAGCAATCTGAAATCTGAAACTAGCAGAAATAAGTCCAAAGAAGCATAATCCAAAATATCTGAAACAATCAGGAATTAAAAAAAAAAAAAAAAAAAATCTGAAGTAAGGAGAAAATAAGCAAAGCTTTAATGGACTAAAACCAGCTGAACAATAGCTAAAATAAGAGCATGGTTTTGCTGAATTAGGCTGAAAAGTTGGATTAAAAAATGTAGAATTAGCTGAAAAAGCTGAAATAGGCTATATACAGAAATTATTAAGTTAAATACCTTTGATACCATCACAACATTTTTTCTTCTTGCCTCAATAAAAAGCACTGTCATACTTGTTATTTATTTAATTGTTCCTATACATATCTCTGAAAAATATATATAAATAAACTTGAAAAGAAAAGTTTAATTAAAAGGACTCAGCACTGAGATATGCACAATTAAAAAAAAAGGGGGAGGAAAATAATAATTATTGTATTTTTAGCCTGTATGACATATTTATGGATTGCTTTTTCTTCTTAAACTTGTCACAAGCTATCTGAGGATTAAATATGAAACAAACATTGAGGCGCTAAGGTTAAGAACAAAGTTTATTTAGATACAGCAGTTAAATAGAGTAACAAAAGTAGTCTTCACCTCCTCAGTACAGTAGCTGGTGCGGATTTCCTAAAACACAGAATAAACATTACATTAAAATAGTTTACACTTCTCCATTATAACAGGATTAGATAATTTTCTACAGCGTGAATGTGGGTGAAATGAAAAAAAAAAAAATAGAACTTCAGCTCTGAACGGGGGTCTGGTTTTAACCAGGCTAGAAGGCCGCAGGACGTGTACAGTTTTTTGAATAAACAAATAAAATATTTGCGGGCAGTTCGAGATAAATTAATTAGGGCCGAATGAACCTTCACGGTTGGAAGGATTGATCAAAAAGGATTATGACATTCTATCTCAATAATTTTAGGTTATAACACCTAAACAAACGGGAAAGTTGGAAAATTGCAGTGAACCTCCCGTTAGCATAGCATAAGATGTCCAACAGCGGACATTTTATAACTTTGTAACGGTAGACAGCTCACATCGGATTCACTTAACAAACCTATAGAGTGGCGCGTCGTGTCGAGAAACAATGTCGACTGTAAATAATCAAAATTTAGTTTTTGTAGATGAACTTAGCAGCTAACAGCAAAGCTAACAAGCCATTAGGTCTGACTGGTTCACGAGATGTCGTCCTTGTAATGTGTGGATAGGCCGTGAGGATACGGAACCGAACGCATCATACTTGCATTTCCGAACGTATCATACTTGTATTTTTCTCATATATAAGAAGCAGAGAAAGGGGATTACGTACTTTTGTGAATAGTTCCAGTGAATGTCCACGTCTTGTGAGCGTTCCGGACGCAAAAGACAGTCGTTTCCTGTATAGCCTGAGCAGGGTTGCCAGGTGAGAAATGTAGGATTATCGTACATCCATTATAAACAAAATAATAAGTACTGTACTGTAGCGTCTAACAGGCACTCACAGCTTTGTGGCGTCAGTGCTGGGGGGAACCATAGACATTAATACGCATTATTGTCTGGTGGCGGCTGGGGAGCTCTACAGAAAGTCTTCTGTCACATTTAGAAAAGCACGATTAGCTGGAATTTCAAGACGCCTTCAGGGTTCACAAAAAAACTCCGACAAACAGTTGCGACAGGCTGATGGAAACCGGTCACAACTACACGTTCACAGAATGGCGAAATTATTGTATTTTTGGCCTTTGTCGGGATTATTGATCGCACATCGTACAGAGGGCAAAATTATCGTACAACTACGAAAATTATCGTACACCTGGCAAACACTGAGCCTGAGTATAATGGAGACCCCTGATGGACGAAAAAAGGTACTGCAGACAGGAGCGTAATAATTTCTAGAAAAACCAAAAACAGGTCAGAGTCATTTTTATTTATTTAATTTAGTCATCCAGTTGGGTTATTCGTTCCGAAACATTTAATAAAAGTAAAAGGATGCAGGTGCAGATTTTAATAACTGTTTGGAGTCAGATGAATAAAAGAAGAGGACAGATTGGGGTTTGAAGAAAAATAAATAATGATAATGATAATGATAAATTCAATTTATAATGCACTTTTCATTAATAAAAATCTAAAAGTGCTGGAAAGGGAGTAGCCCTCACAATCAGGTCCTGAATAAATACACCTTTAATTTATTGAGGACATAAATTGAATCTCAATTTATAATAAGTGGAGAATTGGATTTTAAAAATCGACTAGTTGCTTCCTAGATGTGAAAAATGGATTTAAAATTCATTCATTTCTAAATTTTGATGTATTTTTAACATAGAGGAAAGGGTTTTAACAAAACTTTTTTTGTATGTCCAGAAGCCCAGATTTAGTTTTTTTAGATTTTTCTACCTGGATTATTGAGCATGCATCAGGGTATTTAACAAAACAGTTTGTTGAATAAATGTTTTAAAACGTGCAATCACTGATCAGTTTTTTAATGTGTAATGCACTTAAATGTTAAACTGAGTAAAAATGTAAAAGGACAATTTAATGTTAATATCTTTATAATTTATTTATTCTTTGCACTAATACAAAGACAAAAGTGGACTTTTGGAATGAGTATTCTGGTCTGACCCCCTTGAGATCAGATTAAGCTGTATGCGGGCCCCAGATCAAAATGAGTTTGACACCCCTGGTTGTACCTGGAACAACAGGTCAAAATGAACGAGCCCATATTTTTACTTTGAATAAATGAGCCACTGAGTTTAACAATTTCAAATTAATAACTTAGGAGGGCAGATCTTAGATGGCTCAAGGAATTTGCTAATTATCATAGACTGGCAAGGGTTTTTAGGAAATAGTAAATTATATTTTCTAAAATAAAAGTAGGCTACAGTATTTTTTGGTTTCAGGGTAAATTGAATATTTCACTTTTAGGTAAACTAATGTTTTGGATCTGTTGTGCAGATCAGATTAAAAGATGCCTCCGTCGAAGGATCCATAATAAAGATTGTTAACAGAAAATTAATTTGATCCTGGTCTGTTAATGATTTTTTAATTTTTTAAATAGCCTCATTGAACAGTGTTGGTGGAACGGCAATAGTGAGTCTTATGAATCCCACCTCATCCTTACAGAACACATAATGGTAAATATGCATTAAGATAGGCCTCTGTCAAAACACATGCAGCATCTGACTTTTGAATCTCAGCTACTGTGGTTATTGATCAGATCGGATCAGAATTAATATGAAGGTGTGTCCAGAACTGGCTCATGGTGACTTCACTGAAAACAACAACAACATGGCTGGACTCATATGCAACCTTGCTCAAAGAACTTTTGAGGGGCTTATGCAAGGAACAACTGAAAACAATAAAGGCACCAGAAGTCGGGCAGAGCACTGGACTGTCATCAAAGAACAAAAGACTGTCCACAGAAACTTTCAGCCGAGCAGAGACAAAGAGTTTGTCAAAGAACTGTCAAACCATGGTCATCAGACACAAATGGCCAGAACACACGGTCCGGATTTGGGGGGATCCTGACGAGAATCAGAACCCAGTGAACGTCTCACTGGGGGCTGGAACAAGAGAAAGCTGAACACGTTCTCCAAACAGACAAGAGAACAAATGGTCCTGAAGTCACTCACACCAGCAAAGGCCGCACCCCATATCGATCTGTGAGGATCTGTCATTGATCTTAGTAGCCGGGATCAAAACTACAGTTGCTATGATAAATTTTTAATGAAACACATAGGCACATTTGGGCCTGCCAGCGCAGGCTTCATGATTTTTAGTTATACTATGCTCAGGTGGATCTGACGACTTGCTTCTTCTGGTTCCTGTAACTCTGGTGAAGCTGAAGGGGAGCAAGGGAAATGATCCTAGCTCCTGACCCCAAAACGAGTTAACTTTTATATGTTTGTTTTTGCAGTTGTCCTTGGCGGAGTGCATGTTGGGATTCTGATGTGTCACAAGGGGTACATTTTGGTAAATGATTATAATTTTAAAGAAAATGAGATGATATCGTAGATTATAGTTAGCTATATGGTTGTGAAAACCAAATTAGTGGTGGCATTAGGCTGAGGTTTAGGAAACATCTGACACTAGTGCTTGGGTTAAAGGATGGTAAATTTAGACACAATTTCCAATTTATTAACCAAATAACTTTGGCATAATTGAAACAAGGTAGAGTTTTGTTTCAAAAGGGGGTTAAAGAAGTTAACAGATGTTTCTAAAAATAGAAAGGTTGAAATTGGTCCCTAGAAATAACTAATTAGAAAGAAATAACTAATTAGAAATAACTAGATTGTAAATGTTTCCTAGAAACAACTAGGCCGAAAAATGTTCCTAGAAATAACTAATTAACTAAAAGATGGTAAATACATTTTAGTATACAAAGAATAATAAGGATAACTGATAAATTGGCGTTATAAACAAAGTTCACTTGCGTTGATATTGAGGCGGCATCGGTCTTGAACGTTTTATTTTCTTTAATCATGTCATGGAAGAAGGAGTATTGATGTAAGCATATTTCAAATGAGCAATAACTAGGCCGAAAAATGTTCCTAGAAATAACTAATTAACTAAAAGATGGTAAATACATTTTAGTATACAAAGAATAATAAGGATAACTGATAAATTGGCGTTATAAACAAAGTTCACTTGCGTTGATATTGAGGCGGCATCGGTCTTGAACGTTTTATTTTCTTTAATCATGTCATGGAAGAAGGAGTATTGATGTAAGCATATTTCAAATGAGCAATTAACAACACTTTTTTTTTTTTTCCCCTCTGTGAAAGTGTGTGAAACAGGATGGGGGAGGCCCCTTGGAAATGTTTTCTGGCCTGCAGGCTCAAACCACTCAAACCTGAAGTGGACCTGATCAGAGGGTGTTTAGAAATATGATGGTTCTGTAGAATTATAGCAATTGACTTGACGAGACGACATGTGACTTATTGACTCAGGAAGAAGGTGTATAGAACCACAGGTGTACAATGTTTTGTGAATTATGCTCTGCTGCCGCTTGCTATGTTATGTGTGTAATCTCTGCTATAAGCTGAATGAGAAGGTACAGTATTTTTGTAAGTATGAACCGCCTCAAAACTACTCATAATTAACCCTAATGAAGATTAAGCCTCTTCCAAACCCAACTAACATGCATGATTCATTCTTTGTACTACTGATTTATAATTTATTGGGTGTTGTTTGCTGTGGTACATTCTGTTTATTATAGGTGGTTCTTGGAAATGCTCCAGCTGAGGAGGTAAGGATGGAACTTTATTTTTGTTTTATTGCACATTTCTGGGTACAAATTTTAATATAATATTGGAGAAATTGGCTTACGTTTTAGAATCTGATTTATCAGTACCATTGTGAGTGGGTTTATGGATAGACAGTAGAGAGTAATTTAACTCACATGGATTTACCCATGTTTGGGCCTTCTCTCAGATGAGTGAATTGGGTTAAACCAAGAGGCCCTGCTGTAATCTAACAAGTCGAAAGTTTGTGGTTTAGATTTTCTCAACAGAGTTTACAGGAGGTAAGACCAGACAGCCCTGGTCAAGTACGGACCCGTGTGGGGTCGCTGAACGCACACCACAGGCAGTGCGTGTCAATGCCAGGGGATCCACACGGTTCAGTGTGCTCCAGCCCGTGAACCAGGAAGGAGCTAAGAGGATCGAGCGGGACAACAAGAAGAGCTCGCATTCGAACTCTTGTGCCTTGAATAGACGAAAGTAGCCGAGTATAGTTGCGTGCGAGGCCCAGAAGGACTCTGTTTTATGGGGCCGCTCGGTGCTGGAACATGCACACATAGAACAGACACCTAAATCGATAAAAACATTACATATTAGAGTCTCACATTACACGAAGAAAACTCGGGGACATAGGAGGATTCAAAATCCCCGAGCACCCCAGGGGAATGCCCCCGAGTACGTGTGGCACATTCAAAAAGTAGATTAATGTTTCTGTGATGGTGATATAAATCTTGTGTTCTTTCTCTGTTTTTGTGTGTTCAAGGGAGACGACTGCCTTGCTGCTGGCTGCCTTGCTGCTGGAGGAGGAACCAAGGTCTCACAAGTTCATAGGTCTTTACTATTTAACTCACACCGTTCAGAATACATTAACATTCATCTTCACATTCTGCTGGTGCATAAAAAAACGTTATCCTTTACTCTAGTATTATGCTCTTTTATTAAACATTCCACAGATCTTTTCTTAACATTTTACGTCCTTTATCAATTAATATAAAAATTTTAACATATGCATTAAAACTACACTATGAGTTGTGTGATTTTATTTCTTGAGGTGGACCTCAGGAAATTGAGGTCCAAAGGGGGTTTTGTTGTGAAATAAAATAATATATTTTTGTCTTCATGTTTCATTTGCTCCTAATTTGCTGCAAGCTGATGCAAGCAGAAGCGTATCTTGTTTAGAAAATGTTTGTGCAAACATTACAGGGACTTTCCACTCAACCTGGAGGGGTAAGAAGAACATTCTTGTGTTTCCGGTCTGGCCAGTGTTTGTATAGCTGGGACTTTTTACTTTGAGGGGCAAGAAAAACATTCTTGTAGCATGAGTTTAGGTATCAGTTGAGAATAGAAAAACATTCTTGTAGCATGAGCTTATAGGCAACAGAGGAGAATATAAGGAGCAGACTTCCTCCTCCAGACAGACAACGCAGGACCAGCCACGAGGGACTAACCCATCAGGTTGTATGCTGTCTCCATTGAATGCGCATTCATGTTCTTTGTCCTTCTATCTATATTTCTCTCCCTCTCTCTCTCTCTCTCTGTCCTCTTATTTGGATCATATATATGACTTATAAAATATAACAAAAGAATTCTGTGACTTTTAAAACTTATGATTATTAAAACTGGTTTGGAACTTTAAAGTGCGAGTCTGTCGTGTTTTCAGCGTATCTCCTTCTTTTATCCAAAGTGAAGCCAAAACAACGAACTTGGGGTGAAACGCCAACAAGACTTATGAATAAATGTTCCTGGAATATAACCCATGAGTGACTTGAGTTCATGACAGTAGTTAAACAGTGATGTTTATCAACCTGTTAAAATAGGCTACACCAAAATGCAGGAAATACTGTAGCATCCATTATTCAAAAATTGGGCCCCTCCACTTCCCCTGCTCCCCCTGTGTTCCATCATCGATCAGTTTACAGTTTGTGAGGAGGATGCACCTTAAATAATAATAATAATAATAATAATAATAATAATAATGTCTATTCATTCATTCATTCATTCATTCAACCTTTATTTATACAGGCTAGCCTCGTTGAGTCACGGGGACTCATTTACAAGAGGGACCTGTCTCACTCACACCAAACAACCATCCACTCTCACACTCACACCTAGGGTCAATTTAGAGTCACCAATCAGCCTAACAAGCATGTTTTTTGGTCTGTGGGAGGAAACCGGAGTACCCGGAGGAAACCCACGCATGCACGGGGAGAACATGCAAACTCCACCCAGAAAGGCCCCGGACCGGGATTTGAACCGGCAACCTTCTCGCTGAGAGGCAGCAGCTCTACCAGTTGTGCCACCGTGCTGCCCATATCCTGTCATCTGCGTATGTTCCCATACACAGACGAAATTCGTCTCTGCATTTAACCCAACCACCTACCAGGTGGTGCAGTGAGCAGCCCGAAAGCGCTCGGGGAGCTGGAGAAATAGGTGTGCACTCATAGACACCCCAAGCTGGGTAGTGGCCGGGGCGCGAACCCGCGACCTTCGGATCCGTAGTCAAAAGCCCTGCCACTAGACCATCTTGGCTCTTAACAGACTCGGGGTAGAAGCTGTTCCTCAGTCTAGTGGTTCTACACTTAATGCTCCTCGACCTCCGTCCTGAGGGAAGCTACACCAATTTGAAGACAAAGAAGAACACGTTCTTATTTTCATTCATGAGTGTTGCCTGTATTCAACCCACAACAGCCATTTGACAGAGATAGGAATGCATTCCTGACAATGCAAGGTACCTTTTGAAAACTGTGGGGGTCCATGCACTGGCAGCAGCCGAGTCTTATCAAGAAGTCTCCATCTCGTGGAATGTTATGGACAATGAAGTTATATTGTTTGAACCTTAGGTGCTTTATTCTAATTCATTGATGGAATCTCTTCATTGGGATGCGATTCAGCCAACAGCACAACACAAATGTTAAACGTTTGTTGTTTTTTCTAGCTAAAACCAGATCAGCAGCTTCTGCTTTGGACCACGTGTGTGAAGCTTGTATGTTGTCTGTGCACAACAGCAGCTTTAGGAGGCAGGACCAAAGGGACTTTTTCAGCTTTTGTTTAATGGCCTGCTTTCTGTTCTGTTTCCAAAGCCATTCTGACAATAAACCAACAGGCCTGTTGGGGGGGGTACAGTAGCAGCTGGATTGTGTGGTGTTAGGTGGCAGGTGAACGCTGTCTTCTACTCTGCAGCTTCTGAAGGCAAACAGAAAAGAGAATTGAGGGGGCGGCGGGTAGAAGGAGAGAGTGCCAGGGACAAGAGGAGAGAGAGGCCCCATTCAGATGAGCGTTTCAATGCAAGCTGTACAATTGGGTAGTTACCCGATAAGTAATTATCAAAAATAGTCTAAATCTATTAAATGAATGGCAAGTGAAGATTGTGGAGAAAGAAGAAAGAGTTAGGTGACAGGAATCGTAGAAAGTAGGAAAGGGTAAAAGAGAATATGGAGGAGGAGGAGTTGAGAAAGATGATGAAGAAGAGCAGGACGCAGGGGAGGAGGGACTGTGGTCTTTGAGAGAATGTAGAGGAATGTGGGGAGCAGGTGGTGAGTGGTGACATGAAAAGCAGTGGTGACAAATGCAGCCGGTCGGCCGGCGGCCACAGAAAAGCACTCTGAATGAAATGGTGGCATCAGATTTCTCCACAAGCACAGCAACAGCTCCAGAAGGAGGAGCGAAAACCTCAACGAAGGGAAGGAGACACACACAAGGTGTCCTCTTGAGTGAACATACATGGATATCAGTGTTGTTTTCAATCATAAATAACATATTTATTATAGATGTATTTTGTGGCTAGTAGAATATGCTATAATGAAATTTTGTTTAAAAGATACACAAATTATTTGATTTAAAAGAACATTGGCTGTTGGAGTTAACCAGTTAGTTTTACAGATGAGATTCACCCTGATTTCCTTAAGGCTCTGGATGTTGTGGGGCTGTCTTAGTTGACACACCTTTGCAACATTGCATGGACATCGTGGGCAGTGCCACTGGATTGGCAGACTGGGTTGGTGGTTCCCCTCTTCAAAAAGTGGGACCGGAGGGTGTGCTCTAATTACAGGGGTATCACTCTCCTTCCTTAGCCTCCCTGATTAGGTCTACTGTATTCAGGGGTATTGGAGAAGTGAGTCAGATCATTGGTGGAACCTCAAATCCAGGAGGAACAATGCAGGTTCCGTGCTGGCCGTGGAAACTGGACCAGCTCTTTACCCTCACTAGGGTACTCAGGGGGTCATGGGAGTTTGCCCATCCAGTCTACATGTGTTTTGTGGACTTGGAGAAGGCAAGAGACAGTGTTCCTCAGGGTACACTGTGGGGAGTGCTCCCTGAGTATGGGATTGGGGGCCCGTTGCTATGAGCTGTTCGGTCCCTATACAAGCGGTGCGAGAGTTCGGTTTGCATTGCCGGTAGTAAATTGAACCGCTTCGGGTGGGAGTTCGACTTCGCTGGGGCTGCGCGTTGTCACCGATTCTGTTCACAACTTTTATGGACAGAATTTCTTGGTGCAGCCAGGGGGCGGAGGGATTCTGGTTCGGTGGCCTCAGGCTTCCATCTTTGCTCTTTACAGATGTTGTCTTGTTGGTGTCATTGTAAAATAATAAATGTCCATTTTTGTCATCTGTGTATGTTTCCCATACAAGACGAAAATCGTCTCTGCATTTAACCCAACCACCACCAGGTGGTGCAGTGAGCAGCCATAGAAAGCGCCCGGGGAGCTGGGGAAATAGGTGTGCACTCATAGACACCCCAAGGTGTGTAGTGGCCGGGGTTCGAACCTGGGTCCTTCGGGTCCCAAGTCGGAAGCCCTGCCACTACACCATCTTGGCCCCTTGTGCCATGATCCTCAGCTCTCACTGAAGCGGTTTGCAGCTGAGTGTGAAGCGGCTGGGATGAGAGTCATCACCTTCAAATCTGAGGCCATGGTAAAGGGTGGATTGCTCTCTTCGGGTCGAGGGTGAGGTTCTGCCTCAAGTGAAGGAGTTCAAATATCTTGGGGTTTTGTTCAAGTCTGAGGGAAGAATAGAGTGTGGAATTGACAGACAGATTGGTGCATAATCTGCAGTATTGCAGACTCTGAACGGTTCGTTGTGGTGAAGAGGGAGCTGAGCTGTAAGGCAAAGCTCTCTGTTTACTGGTCGGTTTACGTTCCTATCCTCACCTATGGTCACAAGCTCTGGGCAGTGACTGAAAGAATGAGATTGTGGATACAGGCAGTTGAAATGAGTTTCCTTCGCTGGGTAGTTGGACTCTCCCTTAGAGATAGAGTGAGAAGTTCAGTTATCTTGGAGAGACTCTGGGTAGAACTGCTGCTCCTCCACATCCAAAGGAGCCAGTTGAAGTGGTGCGGACATCTGGTAAGGATGCTCCCTGGGTGCCTCTCTAGGGAGCTTCTTCGGGCATCCAACAGTATTTAAAATCGAGATAGGTCTACATCGGAGTCAGAGAATCTTTATTGTCATTCGTACCACACGTGGTACATGTGATGAAACAAGATTATGTACACAGGGTCCCAGTTACATCCAACAATAAAATGTAACAGAAGAACAGTAATAACATCTAAGATATGAACTAAGAAAAACATCAACTAAAAATACCCTAAGCATTAATATCATAGAAAACATTACTCCAAACAGCAGCACGAACATGAGTCTGTATGAGCAGATGGGCACGAATGAACACAGCAACATGAAACAGATCAGCAGCAACATGAAACAGATCAGCAGCAACATGATGTGATATTTCACAGTGATTATTCTGGTTAGATATTCATGAGTCTAACAGCCTCAGGGTAGAAGCTGTTCCTCAGTCTAGTGGTTCTAGACTTAATGCTCCTCAACCTCCTTCCTGAGGGGAGAGGGGCAAAAAGTGTGTGTGCTGGGTGAGTGGGGTCCTTCATGATGCAGGTGGCCCTCTTCTTGCATCTGGAGGTGTAGATGTCTGTGATAGTGGGGAGACTGACTCCAACAGACTTCTGTGCAGCCTTCACCACTCTCTGGAAAGCTTTTCTTTCTGCAGCTGTGCAGCCTCCATGCCACACGTTGATGCTGGAGCACAGGATGCTCTCCACTGCACACCTGTAGAAGGAGGTGAGGACTGAGCTTCTCAGACCAGCTCATCTCAGCCGTCTGAGGAAGTAGAGTCTCTGATGACCTTTCTTGATCAGGCTGGTGGTGTTGTTGCTCCAGCTGAGGTTATCGTTCATGTGTACACCCAAGTACCGTATTCTCCGGTGTATAATACGCACTTTTATTGCTCATTTGAATATCCTGCGTATTATACACCGAAGCGTATTATCTATGGATTTTTTCCCATATTTTTAGACCCATTTTTAGCTCTGATTCGCCGTTTTTCATTTTGGCCAAAAATGGTGCAGTACCAGTTTCGGCCGCTATGGGCGCTAATGCGCCCTGTAGTCTGTTTATTCAAACTGTTTAAATTCATGCTGAATAGCAAATGTTATTCCAAAATGTTATTCATGAAGGATTTCTCTTCTCAAACCTGCAGTGAAGATTCAGTGACACTGTTTATCTCATTTTAGTTTGAGCTCAGGACAATCTCCTCAGAAGAGACTTTTGTTTTTGTCCTAATTAATAATCAGATGAATAATATCTGTTTTTGCTATTATCATTAACATAGGTCCCATATGTGACGCTTTAATGACGTTGTTTTAACCAAACCAACAGGTTAACAGTGTTGTGTGTAGTGTTAAGATCAGTTTTTATCATAAAATGCTGACATCTGAAACTAACACTTTATCTTTCTGACAATTTGTAATGTTTGATTCAAATTAAAAGTAATAAAAGTATTACTGTCCCTTCAGGAATAACTCCCAAAAAGTTCATTACTGAGAGCGATCAGAGAAGTGTTTCTGAGGTCACGGTTGTATCACTAGTTTCAATGGGTTTGGCGCCATCTAGTGGCCATAAAAAAGACTGTCACGGCAGCGCGTATTATACACCGAAGCGTATTATCTAAGGGTTTTTCTGATTTATTTCCAAAAATATGACAAAGCGTATTATACACCGGAGCGTATTATACACCGACGAATACGGTACTTGTAGCTGGAGACAACTTCCACAGCAGATCCTCTTATGTTCAGTGGGGTGTGAGTGTGTTTGTTCGTTCTGAAGTCCACAATCATCTCCTTTGTCTTCTTCACATTGATGTGAAGGTTATTATCTTTGCACCAGCTCTCCAGGTGTTCCACATCCTGCCTGTAGCTGGACTCATCATTGGTTGTGATGCATCCCACCACAGCTGTATCATCTGCAAACTTTACAATATGACAGCCTGGATGGGTGCAAAATCATATGTGAGCAGAGTGAATAGGAGAGGGCTCAACACACAACCTTGAGGAGATCCAGTGCTGAGGGTTATGGTGGAGGAGGAGAAGTTGTGGATCCTCACCACATGTGGTCTGTTTATCAACAGCAGCGTCCACCTCTATCTAAGGATTTTATCAATAAATTTTCTGATTTCTTGGCTGAAATCACACCAAACTATGATCGTGTGGTCATTTTTAGTGATTTTAATTTGTACGTGTGCTGTCATGAGAAGCCCTTGGTTAAGGATTATTTAGATTTACTGGACTCATTTAATCTAAATCAACATGTAAACGGTCCCACCCTAGAGCGTAACATACACTGGACCTTGTTTTAACTCATGATGTGACTGTTTCTTATCTTGATATCGGTGACAATGTTTTTTCAGACCACATGCCAGTCCGGTTTGAATTCACCCTCCCCCATCTTACTCCTAAGCCGTGCATTCCTGCACGTAGCAGCCAAGCCATTAACCATTTCACTGCCGCACGTTTCACTGATGTTTACAACTCTCATATGATAATTCAGTCCTCTGTGTTTCTCTCTACCACTGAGGAGCTGATATCCTTGTTCAACTCTGTCTGCTTAAGGCTCTGGATCATGTTGCTCCTGTTGAATCTAGAAAACCAAAACTCAGAGCTGAACCTTGGCTGAATGATGTCACCAAGGCTGCTAGGCAGCAAAACAGGAGGATGGAGCACAAATGACAGGTTGCAGGTCTCTTTTCAAATACTAAAAGAGAGTTGGCGCCATTCTCAGAAAGCAGTAAAAACTGCTAAATCCCAATACTTTTCAGATATCATTGCCTCAAACTCTCACAATCCACAAGTTCTGTTCTCCACCCTCAACTCTGTTCTCCACCTCACTGAACAATCACCTCTGGAAGCCTCGACTGAGCTGTACGAGAACTTCCTACATTTATTTTTAGAAATAATTGCGACCACCCAGGCTCTCATTTCTCCTCCAACTCATGATCCATCCATCTCACCTCAATCTGTTTCTGTATTTGACCATTTTGAACCAATCTCTCTGTCTTCTATAGAGCAGGTCATGTACGCCCTGAAACCTTCTGGTTCTCCCTTTGATGTGGTCCCCCCTCGGCTACTAAAGGAGGTTTTTCCTACTCTAGGTCCTTCCATTCTTGCTATTGTGAATAGCACTTTATCCACTTGTGTGGTGCCAAAAACATTCAAACATGCTGCTGTTCAACCTCTCCTGAAAAACCAAACCTTGACCCTTCAGTAGTATCTAACTTCAGGCCTGTCTCCAGACTCCCATTTGTTTCTAAACTTCTAGAGAAAATAGTCGAGTCCCAGTTGAAGTGCATCCTGGAGGATCACGCTATCCTCGAGTTATTCCAGTCTGGCTTCAAATCTCTCCACAGCACTGAAACTGCCTTACTGAAGGTTTTTAATGACATCTTCTTATCCACAGACACTGGTGACTCTGTGTTGCTTGTCCTATTGCCCCTTGCATCGGCTTTCGACAGCACTGACCATGAGATCCTCATTGCTACGTTAGAGCAGTGGGTGGGCATCACAGGGTCAGCCCTTAATTTGTTCAGATCCTACCTCTCTGACAGGTCATTTTGTGTTTCCATCAACAATTTTAGTTCAGCAGTGGCTGCACTTAAATGGGGGGTTCTGCAGGGGTCCATCCTGGGTCCTCTCCTATTCTCCTTATACCTACTGCCACTTGGTACTATTTTCCAGAAACACAACATACCTTTACACTTCTACGCCGATGACTGTCAAATTTACTTTCTCCTAAAGCACAATGGTACATGCTCTATTCAACCTTTGCTCGACTGCCTGGGTGACATCAGGGACTGGATGGCTTTAAATTTCTTAAGTTTCAATGAAAAGAAGTCTGAAGCCATGTTGTTCCCTCCCAATGACACAATCTCGAACCACTGCATTGACCTTTCTGCTCTAGCCCTGTCTGAAAAACAAAAAGTCACAAATCTGGTAGTGATAATGGACCCTTCCATGAAACTCAACAGTCATGTAAATATGATTGTTAAATCCTGTTTTTTCCAGCTGAGGCAACTGTCTAAGCTAAAGCCCATATTATCCAAAAATAACCTGGAGACAGTAATTCATGCATTTATTATATCTAGGCTTGATTACTGCAATTCACTCCTGTTTGGTATCAGTCAGACCACCATTGCACGATTCCAACTGGTCCAGAATGCAACAGCCCGATTTTTAACCAATACAGTACACGCAAAAGAGAGGACATTACACCAGTCTTGGCCTTCCTGCACTGGCTACCGGTTCATCTTCGAATCCAGTTCAAAATTCTCTACAAATCGTTGAACAGTCTCACCCCCGCCTATCTCACTGATTTGATACACCATATGTCCCACCATGTGCTTTGAGGTCAGCGGACCAGGTACTTTTAACAGTTCCAGGAACTTGTCTTAAATGCAGAGGTGACAGGGCCTTCTCTGTAGCAGGCCCAAGACTTTGGAACGAGTTACCTCTGCTCCTCATACAGGCCCCCTCCCTCTCGGTTTTCAAATACCGTTTAAAGACCCATTACTACTCCGTTGCTTTCAACACCAGATTATCTTTTTTTTTTTCGTTTTGTTTATTATCTGCAATGTTTTTATGTCTATTTTTGTACTTCATTGTGGGTGTTGCCTGTTGTTTGTTTGTTTGTTTGTTTGTTTGTATAGCACTTTGGTTGGCCTTGTCACTGTTTTAAGTGCTCTATAAATAAAATGGTATGGTATGGTGTGGTTAAGAAGTCTAGTACCCAGTTACAAATGGAGGGGCCCAGTCCTAGTGTGAACAGTTTGTCCATCAGGGTTTGGGGGATCATGGTGTTGAAGGCAGATGTGAAGTCCACAAAGAGCCTACGGACATATGAGTCCTTCTGTTCCAAGTGGGTGAGAGCAGTGTGGACCACAGAGGAGATGGCATCCTCTGTTGATCAGTTCTCACAGCGTGCATACTGATGAGGGTCCTTGTTGATGTTGATGGTTGTTTTGATGTGGGTCATGACCAGTTTTTCTAAGCATTTAGCAACTATCAAGGTGAGGGCCACTGGCCGATAGTCATTCAGACCAGTCACTGTAGAGCTTTTTTGGACTGGGATGATGGTGGCGGTCTTCAGGCAGGTGGGAACTATCTCCAGGGCAAGCGAGGTGTTACAGATGTCGGTCAGTACATCGCAGAGCTGATCGGCACATTCTTTCAACACTTTCCCGGGTACCGGTATGTTGTCTGGGCCGGTTGCTTTGTGAGGGTTGATCCTCCTGAAGGTACTCCTTACTTCTGCTGCGGTCACGCTGAGATGCTCTTCATCCGGTGGTCAGGTGAGTCTGGTGCTTGGCGGTCTGTTTGGGTCTTCAAAGCGTACATAAAACTTGTTGAGGGCATCAAGCAGAGATGGGTCTTTGGGGCATTGTTCGCTCCTGCCTTTATAATCTGTTATGTATTTAATAATAATAATAATAATTTGTCACATTTGTCATCTGTGTATGTTCCCATACTTGACAGACGAAATTGGTATTCTGCATTTAACCCAACCACCACCAGGTGGTGCAATGAGCAGCGTAGTCGCGCTCGGGGAGCTGGGAAAATAGATGTGCACTCATAGACATCCCAAGATGGTGTGCCGTGGCCGGGGTTCGAACCTGGGTCTAATGCCCCTCCACATGCTCCGTGGGTCTTGTGAGGTGAACTGACCCTCAATCCTCTGTGCATATGTAGCCTTGGCCCTCTTAATAATAATAATAATAATAATAATAATAATAATGAATTCAATTTATAACGCACTTTTCATTAATGAAAATCTCAAAGTGCTACAAGGAGCAACAGAATTAAATGACAATAAAACAAATAATAAAACAATTAAAATCAATAACAATATCAGCTAAGATCAAAAGTAGAATCATGAGGAGGTAGAGTATGCTTGGTCGAAAAGAAAGGTCTTCAAGCCGCTCTTAAAGTCAACCACAGACTGTGGGGCTCTTAGACAGTCAGGAAGAGAGTTCCACAGGCGGGGGGCAGCCACACTGAAAGCCCGGTCTCCCATGGTCCTTAATTTGGTTCTCGGAATGTGAAGGAGATTGCTGTTCTGTGACCGCAGCGAACGGGTGGATGAGTATGGAATAAGAATATCCTTCAGATAATCTGGTGAAGTTCCGTGTAAGCATTGATGTGTAATGAGAGCAGTTTTGTACTGAATTCTGTAGGCGACAGGAAGCCAATGAAGGTTATGGAGAATGGGCGTAATATGTTCAAATTTACGAACTCTCAACAAGATCCTTGCTGCACTGTTTTGAATATATTGAAGTTTCTGAAGGTTTTTGCCAGGGATTCCAATAAACAGGGAGTTGCAGTAGTCGAGCCTGGAGGAGACAAAAGCATGGACGAGCTTCTCAGCATCGGAAAAAGTTAGGGATGGGCGAAGTCTGGAGATGTTTCGAAGATGGAAGAAGCAAGTTTTAAACAGATGCTTAATGTGATTTTCAAATGTAAGATTGGAGTCCATTTTTATTCCAAGATTAGTAACAGAGGTGGAGAGGGGGATGTCTTGTCCAGAAAAGGAAAGTGTTGTTATAGGAGATGTTTGTACCTGGTGAGGGGTGCCAATCAGTATGGCCTCAGTCTTGGAGCAGTTTAATTGAAGAAAGTTCTGATTCATCCATGCCCTAATTGCCTCCAGGCAGGCAGAGAGGGCAGTGAGTGAAGATGGAGATGACAAGGTGGAAGATGAGGATGCTCCAGTCCTGATGTAAAGCTGTGTATCGTCGGCATAACAGTGAAAAGAAATGTTGAACTGATTAATAATTTGACCTAAAGGCAGCATGTAAAGGGAAAACAGCAGGGGCCCCAGAACCGACCCCTGAGGGACACCACAGGAGACACAAACTGTCTGGGACGTGGCGTTGCCAAGACTAACACATTCCAGCCTATTGGAGAGGAAAGATTTGAACCAGTCCAGGACTGTGTCGCAGAGACCGACCTCCACATGAAGACGGTGGAGGAGGATACTATGGTCCACAGTGTCGAAGGCTGCAGTGAGGTCAAGGAGGACAAGGATGGAGGGAGAGCCAGTGTCAGCAGCCAAGAGGACATCATTGGTAACCCTCAGCAATGCAGTCTCTGTACTGTGAGCTGCCCTGAATCCAGACTGGAACTTCTCATACAGGGAGTGTTGTTGTAGGTGATCCTGCAGCTGAGCAGCAACAGCTTTTTCCAGCACTTTAGACAGAAAAGGGAGGTGTGAAATTGGGCGGTAATTAGAAAAAATGTCGGGATCCAAATTAGATTTTTTCAGAAGAGGCCTAATGATGGCGGTTTTTAGAGGCAGTGGAACATGACCAGATTGTAGAGACTGATTTATTATTTGAGTGATAAGTGGGCCTATTGCAGAATGATTGGTTTTTATGAGAGACGAGGGGAAAGGATCCAGGGCGCAGGATGAAGGCTTCATTTTCTTGATGATGGCCTCCACCTCACTCTGAACAACTTCGTCAAAGCTGTTTAGGGTCCCAGAATGCAGACGGGTGGGTGGCACACTGAGAACGGGGAGGTTGTGGAGCTGAGATCTGATAGTGTCAACTTTGGTTTTAAAAGATGATGATTAATGCCAACAACCAGCTCTATCCTAGTCCTTCTTAGCTCCTCTGAGTTTCCAGGCCTGAAGGCAGTGTTCCTGGCTGCCATCAGGGTGCGAACCTCTGCATTCAGCCAAGGTTTTCTGTTGGGGTAGCTTTCAACATATCTTGTGATGGAGACGTTGTCAGTACATGAACTAATGTACCCCATGAGCCACAATTTAGACATGTACATAAGCCACAACTTAGACATGTACATGGGCCACAATTTAGAGGAACTTTATCTTTCTTAGTTAAAGGTGGAGTCTGCAGTTTCTGTAGAACATCAGCACTTAGAAAAAATTTCAACAAGCAAAGCATTCTGATCCCTCCCCCTCAGAGCCATATATGGCACTGCCCCCTTGTGGTCTGTTAAAATTCAAATTCAAGCTCTGTTTTTATTGGCTGATTCGAATTCAAGCTCGGTTTTTATTGGCTGGTTACAAACTTTGTTTTTATTGGCTGGAAAATGGCGGGTCACTTTTTCTTTTTAGAAATGCTTATTTACCACCTGGAGAAGCAAGGGGACAATATTTTTTTTATAGTTTTTTTCAGAGATTACCTCTCTAACATCAATCTAGTGACAGAGTGAAGAAATATGTTAAAAATATATTGTTAGAAAAGTTACATATAGCAGCTTTAACAGCAAAGATTATAGTTTGACACATGGACAGTGGCAATATTTGTGTAGCAAGTGATTATTCAAACACAGACACTAGTAAAGGTGAGTAGTCTTGAAAATTTCTAATAAAACTCAGATGGGGAACCATCTGGTCCTAGGGATTTTCCACTTTGCAAATCGTTGATTGTGGAGTTTGTCTCAGCTACAGAAAACTCTTTCTCCAAATCTTTAGCCAGATCAAGACTTCCTGAAGGAAGTTCTAGATCTTTAAAAATGTTATTCAAGTTCAGTAGGTTAGCTGACGACAGTTGATTTGTAAAATTTACTAAAACGTATTAATTCTAGCATGCTTCTCACACATTTAACCATATTTGCTTGTAGCAGTGTACAGTAGCACATTTTTGTTCACAGTTTAACATTGTAGTAAAGGACTATGCCACCAGGGAACATTGCTTCTATCAAGATGTCTACAAGGCCAGCAACTATGTTTTAATATACCGGTAGCTGCTTACAGTGGTGAACATACATTAGAATGGCGACTGGCTGATTGGCAGTTCTTGCATGCAGCAGTCTCTGATATATTGTGTTTTCTAACAACTTTCTATTAAATCCAGACTGAATGTTATCAGTGTCTTGTGTATAGGATTAAAAAAACACTGGTGATCCTTAGGTTCTGACATCCATCAATCATCTCTGGACACCAATGACACTGTCAACAACACCTTTTGATAGGTTCTGACCACATCAGACTGGAAACATCCTAGAAGAACAGCAGTTCTAAAAATTGTATATTCCAACCAATGACACATTGCATACAGGGATGCATTGACTTTTATAAAACATCTAGGTTTGTGCATTTAAGCTCAATCAATCCCATGTTTCATTCTAGGTGTACTACTGAAAATCTGTTAGATATTGTATGTCTTCTGAAGTCACAAGGCTTTTCATACATGCTCTGCTTTTTATTACCCCAGTGGAAGCTAAACATTGTATCATACTGAACTCCCTGGTGTTTGCTGTTATGGATGTGAGTCTTACTTGGTTAGGCCTAGAAACATTTACATATCCACCTTATTCCTGAGGGTGTCACTGTAAAAGCGATTATGGGACTTACTTCCGTTTTGACCCCGGAAGTAGAATTTCTGCATTGGCTCCTCGTTGTTTACTTGCTAATCGGCACGCGTCGTTGAAGTTCTGTTTTCTGTTATTTCGAGCTAATATTGTCACAAAGATGTCCTTGAGGAGCTCGGGTACCTGTTGCGCTGTTCGTGGCTGTACGAATAATCAGACGAAGCTGAATTTGTGGCTGCAACTAGTGTGTGTTGAACATGCTCCGAAAACAAAAACCCGCATCCTTCTTTGTGGCTGGGCTACGAGAAACCACCTGAAAAAAGACACTGTATCCTCAGAGGATCGAGAACACCAGGTATGATTTAAGAGACAGCTTTTAGTGTTATGATTTTATGTAGTCAGTGATTAAATGATACTAATATTTTCGTTCATAACTGGCAAATAAACACACGCACCTATATATGTATGCTGTGTGTGTATATTTATTTATATATATATAATATAGGTGTGTGTTGTGTTTATTTATATATATATATATATATATATATATATATATATATATATATATATATATATATATATATATATATATATATATATATACAGCAAGCCCTCGAGTTACGTCAGGGATTGGGACCTACGTGTGTGACTTAGGTCGATTTTGTCGTACCTCGCGGACCAAAAACACCTGCCTGTCGTAGGTCCGCGTTTCTGACATAGGTCGCGGCTATACCGCTAACGGAGCGCCGCACACATATTTAATGGCATGAGACTGAACAAGCAGACATACTAGGCCATGAACATGCACAGAACTGTACAGTAAATGAATACAGTACTGTACAATAAATAAAAAATATAATGTCTTACTTTGAGCTGGTCAAAGCCTGCCTTCGTCTTTTAGCATCAGCTCGGGTGCGAGCTCCCCCAGCTTCCTTACGCTCCACACGCACACACGTGGTCAAAACTGTTTAAAAGAATGACTGTTAGCTTCTTAACTTCATATATTTGGAGCCAGAAAAAAAAAAAACTTACTGAAAGCCGTTTCTCCGCGATGTTCCTCCATCCAAAACAACTGCTCGGCGTTAGCTACGGTTAGGCCCCGCCATTAGCAGCACTGGTTAGCATGTCAGTTCATTCAAAAAGGCTGTCGGCTTTGTATCTCCGCGTTAGCTCGGTGTCCCCCGACTGCCAGGCGGACATTTGCGGCGAGCTCCCGGCCGCAGATGGCCCCTCCGCGGCATGTCGGCTCGGTGTCTTCGCCTGTGTTAGCTGCTCTGTTAGCTGCTGTCGTTAGCATGTCGGGCGGTGTTGTTGGAGCGATCGGCGGCTGCTCCTCCGGACCTGAGACGTCCACAGAGTTGACCGAGTGTTTCCAGCAAATTTATCCGTATGAGGCAACCCTGAACGGACACACGGTCCTCTAAAGCCAGCTGACAGGAGCGTCTAGAGCTCCATTGACCGCAGTACTGTACAGTAGTAAAATGGCGACCGGAAACGACCGGAAGTTGCGTAAATACGATCAAATTGTAATTAAAAATGAAATATTAATAATTATACTTTATTTATAAAGCCATTTAAAACAACCACAGCTGCAACAAAGTGCTATACACATGAAATTAATAACATTAAAAAAAAATAAAAATAATAATAATTTTTTTATTTTATTTTTTTTATCATATTTTTATTAAATATGATAAAATCGTAAGTCTGAGTTGCCGTAGGTCGCGGGTGACGTAGGTCGAGGGTTTGCTGTATATATATATATATATATATATATATATATATATATATATATATATATATATATGTATATGTATGTATAAATATATATATGTATATGTATACTGTATATATATATGTATATATATATATATATATGTATTAGCCTGGTTAAAACCACACCCTGTCCTTCACTTCGCTTCAGACTAGGGTCTGGGACCTCTCCATTTTAAAACGATTCTTGCTGGAGGCGTGGGCTCTGCTGAGGAACAAAACCATTGGATATTTTGAACAGGGAAAGCATTCTGCTCCCTCCCCTCAGAGCCACCCCCCGTGCTCTGGTGAACTTGACAACTGCTCCGCCTCCTGCTGCTGCAGCTTTTCTCTTGCTGCCGGCTGTCGCGCTGGAAATTCTGTGTTTATATGTTAATAAAACGTTTTAATAAAATACAATAAAACCATGGATCGCTGGTCCAGCTCACCAGAAGACCAGAACATCTGATGGGACTCGGTCAGCAACGTAAAACCCGAGTTTAATTCTCGTGACAGCCATTTCCTTGTTCATTTCAGCGGAGGGAGAGAAGGAGGAGGGCGCGAGCGATCACTTGACTTTTGGCCCAAAAAACAAAAGAAAACTCCAGATAAGGGATTAAGAAGGGGAAATTAATAAATTTGTGTCACATATAAAACAGTTCTGCATCGCTTTGCATCGCTTTGAATGAGAACATGCCGGTGCTCGCTGACTGCGCGCTGGCAGAGCCCTTTTATAGGGCTCTGCGCGCTGGGACAGGTGGGGGCGTGGGTTAGGGTCCAAAACTCCGTCCCTTCTGTTCTCTGATTGGTCCGAACAAAAATCTACCGGAGAAATGGTTGTTAATGAGAGAAGTCCCAGACTGTGCAGTGAAGGGAAATGAGAATTGAGCGGAGCTGTGCAGGAAGGCGAGGGCCAGGCTAATAATCACCCTATTCATTCACTCGAGCATAGTTCATTTCAGTTCAGTTTGTTTATGTAATGCCAAATCACAACAGAAGTCATCTCAGGGCACCAAATGGAAACATCCACATACATATAAAATAAGTTAATAATGTTATTTATCTATGGAGCCAACAGATTGCTTTGACTTTTCACTTCATCACAGTCTCCCATCCTAAGTGAGCACAGAGACAACAGTGGAAAGGAAAAACTCTCTCATGAGGAAGAAACGTTCAGTAGAACCAGGCTCAGAACCAGCGGTCATCTGCTTCAACCGGCTGGGTTTGAAAGGACAGAAAGGAAACAATGGACACACAATGACAGGTCCAGGATGGAGGCCTCCTCTAGGGGGAAATACAAAAAGACAGAAATCACATGTTAAGAAAGAATGATTACAAATGCAAACCATTCATTTCTTTGTATGTGGACGGTTCCACTTCACTTCAAACTCGGGTCCTCTGTCAGAGGCTTGGGAGGTTAAGGGTTCTGCACAGTATCTTTTCTGGACAGAGATCTCTGAGGTTGTTTTTGGGATCTGTTGGAGCCACTCCATTTTTGTGGGGGTCTCAATAATATGTGCTTCATATAGCACTGCTACTGACTGGTGCTGCCTGCACGGCTTCACAGTCTGCATCAAGGGAGTAACTTTGTGTTGAAAGTTGTTGGGGACGGAAATCGAAAATGCTGCATCTGCTTTTTTGGACAAAGTACCGGTACTTTTTTCAATTGTGTATGTCATAATAACAATAACAGTTGTATGACACCCTTACTAGCAGTGTAACAGCTGTATGACACTGAGTAGCAGTTTAACATCTGTATGACACCCTGAGTTAGCATTTATCCTGTCAGATCATTGTACAATGTTACTAACACCTTCATTTTCATTTCATCAGCACACAAGTTTTATACAAAAAGTCTTTGGAAGAAGGCACGATACAGAAAGACATTGTTAACAGGAATAACAATAAAAAACTTTATTTAAATAGGACCTTCCAGCAACAACTTGCATTGTCCAAAGAGCATTACAAGATAATAAAGATAAAGGTTGAATGAATGAATGAAAATAATACTACAAACCGGATTCCAAAAAAGTTGGGACACTAAACAAATTGTGAATAAAAACTGAATGCAATGATGTGGAGATGGCAAATGTTAATATTTTATTAATAATAGAACATAGATGACAGATGGAGCAGTGGGTGGGCATCTCAGGATCAGCCCTAAACTGGTTCAGATCCTACCTCTCTGACAGATCCTTTTGTGTTTCCATCGATGATTTTACTTCTGCAGTGGCTGCTCTTAAATGGGGGGTTCCGCAGGGGTCCATCCTGGGTCCTCTCTTGTTCTCCTTATACCTGCTGCCACTCGGTGCTATTTTCCGGAAACACAATATACCCTTCCACTTCTACGCTGATGACTGTCAAATTTACTTCCCCCTAAGACAAAATGGTACAGGCTCTATTCAACCTCTGCTCGACTGCCTGGCTGACATCAGGGACTGGATGGCTTTAAATTTCTTAAGCTTCAATGATAAGAAGTCTGAAGCCATATTGTTCCTTCCCAATGACACAACCTCAAACCACTGCATTGACCTGTCTGCTCTACCCCTGTCCGAAAAACAAAAAGTCAAAAATCTGGGAGTGATAATGGATCCTTCCATGAAACTCAACAGTCATGTAAACATGATCGTCAAATCCTGTTTTTTCCAGCTGAGGCGTCTGTCTAAGCTGAAGCCCATATTATCCAAAAACAACCTGGAGACAGTGATTCACGCATTCATTACATCTAGGCTTGATTACTGCAATTCACTTCTGTTTGGCGTCAGTCAAGCCACCATTGCACGATTACAACTGGTTCAGAACGCAGCTGCCCGATTTTTAACCAGCACACGCAAAAGAGAGCACATTACACCAGTCTTGGCCTCCCTTCACTGGCTACCGGTTCATCTTCGAATCCAATTCAAAATTCTCATGTATGTCTACAAATCGCTGAACAGTCTCGCCCCCGCCTATCTCTCGGATCTGATACACCCATATGTCCCTCCACGTGCTTTGAGGTCAGAGGATCAGGTACTCTTAATAGTTCCAGAAACTCGCCTTAAGCGCAGGGGTGACAGGGCGTTCTCTGTAGCAGGCCCAAGACTCTGGAACGAGTTACCGCTGCTCATCAAACAGGCCCCCTCCCTCTCGGTTTTCAAATCCCGGTTAAAAACTCACTACTACTCCATTGCTTTCAATGCCAGCTGATTTGTATTGGATCGTTTGATTTATGATCTGCAATGTTTTTATGTTTTTCGTGTTGTACTTCATTGTCTGTGTTGCCTGTTGCGTGTTTGTTTGTCCAGCACTTTGGTGTGGACTTGTTCCTGTTTAAAGTGCTTTATAAATAAAATGGTATGGTATGGTATGGTATCAAAAGTTTAATCTGAGTAAATGTAACATTTTAAAGGAAAATATGTTGATTCAAAATTTCACAGTGTCAACAAATCCCAAAAAAGTTGGGACAAGTAGCAATAAGTGGCTGGAAAAAGAAAATTGAGCATATAACGAACATCTGGAAGACCAATTAACATTAACTAGTTCAATTGACAACATGATTGGGTATAAAAAGAGCTTCTCAGAGTGTCAGTGTCTCTCAGAAGCCAAGATGGTAAGAGAATCACCAATTCCACCATTGTTGTGCAGATAGTGCAGCAATACCAGAATGGTGTTACCCAGCGTAAAATAGCAAAGACTTTTAAGTTATCATCAACCGTGTATAACATCATCAAAAGATTCAGAGAATCTGGAACAATCGCTGTGCGTAAAGGTCAAGGCAGTAAAACTCTACTGGATGCTCGTGATCTTCGGGCCCTTAAACGTCACTGCACCTCAAACAGGAATGCCACTGTCAAGGAAATAACAGAATGGGCTCAGGAATACTTCCAGAAAGCATTGTCAGTGAACACAATCCACCGTTGCCAGCTGAAACTCTACAGTGCAAAGAGGAAGTCATTTCTAAGCAAGCTCCACAAGCTCAGATGTTTGCACTGGGCCAGGGGCTAAAATGGAGAGTGACAAAATGGAAGACTGTTCTGTGGTCGGATGAGTCACAATTTGAAGTTCTTTATGGAACACTGGGACGCCATGTCATCCGGACCAGAGAGGACAAGGATAGCCCAAGTTGTTATCAACGCTCCGTTCAGAAGCCTGCATCACTGATGGTATGGGGTTGCATGAGCGCTTGTGGCATGGGCAGCTTGCATGTCTGGAAAGGCACCATTAATGCAGAGAACTATGTTCAGGTTCTAGAACAACATATGCTCCATCTAGACGTCATCTCTTTCAGGGAAGACCCTGCATTTTTCAACAAGATAATGCCAGACCACATTCTGCAGCAATCACAACATCATGGCTACGTAGGAGAAGGATCCGGTACTGAAATGTCCAGCCTGCAGTCCAGATCTTTCACCTATAGAGAACATTTGGTGCATCATAAAGAGGAAGGTGTGACAAAGAAGGCCCAAGACGATTGAACAGTTAGAGGCCTGTATTAGACATGAATGGGAGAGCATTCCTATTTCTAAACTTGAGAAACTGGTCTCCTCTGTCCCCAGACGTCTGTTGAGTGTTGTAAGAAGAAGGGGGGATGCCACACAGTGGTAAAAATGGACTTGTCCCAACTTTTTGGGGATTTGTTGACGCCATGAAATTTTGAAACAACATATTTTTCCCTTAAAATGATACATTCTCTCAGTTTAAACTTTTGATCTGTGATTTGTGTTCTATTCTGAATAAAATATTAGATGTTGGCACCTCCACATCATTGCATTCAGTTTTTATTCACAATTTTTTTAGTGTCCCAACTTTTTTGGGATTTGTTGACGCCATGAAATTTTGAAACAACATATTTTTCCCTTAAAATGATACATTCTCTCAGTTTAAACTTTTGATCTGTGATTTGTGTTCTATTCTGAATAAAATACTGTATTAGATGTTGGCACCTCCACATCATTGCATTCAGTTTTTATTCAAAATTTGTTTAGTGTCCCAACTATTTTGGAATCCGGTTTGTAAAAAACAACAACAATTAAGATTGTTATTTTCTCCCTAGCTTCATACAGTGCTCTTGATGTGTTGTGTATGTACTTACCTTAATATCTTTAAAATGCAGTGTTTGTGGCAGCGCTGCATCTTCTTTGCAACAAATTCATCTACCAAGGCTGGAAGCATGTTTGAAAAGTTAAAATTCTGGAGGAGTTTCATCTGTGTATCTGTAAAGTCTTTGTCAAAAGAAATGTCCAACTCCAGATGTTCTGTTGGTGTCCAGTCAACCAGCGAGCAGCTCTGCAGCTCCAGGCACATCTGTCAGCTGAACCTGGAAGAATAAATGTACAACATGTTTTAATGAAGGTTGAAAATATCTGTCACATAATTTAATTTTTTTTTTCATTTACCCTTTATTTATACAGATACCCATACCATGCCATTTTATTTATAGAGCACTTAAAATAGTGACAAGGCCAACAAGTGCTGTACAAACAAACAAACAACAGGCAACACACACAATGAAGTAAAAAAACGGAATTTAGACATAAAAACGTTGCAGATAATAAATATAACGAACAACCAGTGTGAAGCAAACAAGTTCAAACACAGATCATCTGGTGTTGAAAGCTACTGAATAGTAGTGAGTCTTTAAATGGGATTTGAAAACTGAGAGGGAGGGGGCCTGTCTGACGAGCAGAGGTAACTCATTCCAGAGTCTTGGTCCTGTTACAGAGAAGTTCCTGTCTCCTCTGACCTTAAGACGAGTGGAACTGTGAGAAGTAACTGGTCCGCTGACCTCAGAGAACAGAGATGGGGGGTGGGGACTGTTCAGCGATTTGTAGACATACAGGAGAATTTTAAACTGGATTAGAAGATGAACCAGTAGCCAGTGCAGGGAGGTCAAGACTGGTGTAATGTGCTCTCTTTTGTCTGTACTGGTTAAAAATCGAGCTGCTGCATTCTGGACCACTTGTAGTCATGCAATGGTGTCTGACTGATACCAAACAGGAGTGGAATGTGAGTAGTCTCACTGAGTCACGAGAACTCATTTTTAAGAGAGACTTGTTTAGGGAGCAGATGGTGGAGGTTAAGGGCCTTGCTCAAGGGCCCAGAGTGGGGCAAATGAGGGTGGAGGCAGGTGTGGGTGTTTCACATTTTCCATCCACATTTTGATGTTGACAGTACCAGGAGTTGAACCCGAGACTTTCCAATCACAGGCCCACCTTCTCTGACATCTGCACCACCATTCCCCCAATAATTCATATATTGTAACTTACAGCATTTACTCACCTGCAGGTTGAATCCACTTTGTCCATTGGGAAGAATCTTCTAAACATCTGATGTCACAATTTGGCCGATAGAAACTCTGAAAATGAAATGAAGCTATTTAGAGGACTTTAATCTTTAAGAGCTGCTGCACTGAGTACAACAATCTATCCAGGCTTGCTCCAAACTAAAAACAGTAGGTGCACACTATCATTACAAATTTAATTAAAGTAATTAGTAAAACAATTATCAGCATTTATTCCACAGTATTGCAGCAGTGTGGCAGCCACCTCTCTTGCCCTGCTGCATGAACAACCTGCTGGTATTACACCTGATGTTGAAACTAACAGCCAAAGTGAAGGAGGACTTTAAGACTTTAGCTGGGCTCTGTGTCTGCTTCAAGATAAATAAGATTGTGCTCCACCTGTTTCAGAGCTTTTCAGATTGTTTTCAGCTTGTTCATTGATTCACCGTGAGATGCTAGTAGATGGAGCTAAATATGCTAGAAGTATCTGCAGCCACTTCTTCAGCTCGTCCTCCATCCCTCCCTCCTCTGCAGCAGGATGATTATATTGTTTAAATTAAATTCAAAGCTCGGACTAACTTCGCACACACTGTTCACATAAACAAACGTAGTTTTCACTCTGCCTGAAGTCGCGCACATATTACACGCAAAACGTCATCAAAACGATTTACTTACGTTCAGGAAATGCATGCACGCTCTAAACTGTGTAAATACACAATAACACCATGAGTACTGTGCACCAAAACAATTTAATTACTTACTTTTTGGTCGTATTTTGCCGTGTAGGGTGATCAGACGACGACTCTACGTGTCATGGCTTCTTGCAAACTGCGCATGCGCGAAATGCAGAGCCGCTGCTGGTCAGAACAGCTGTTCGGAAGTTTTTTGTTTGTTTGTTTGTTTTTTGTCGGGGTTCGTTGACGGTGGGAAGCGGAGATAACTTTTTTCTTTTCTTTCTGAGTAGCTGCATGAATGGGGTTAAATACACAGCACAGAAAGTAAAATATGTGAACAAAATATTGGTGGGGACTTTTCCCCTAGTGGTCAACTTTGGTAGGGACGCGTCCATACCAGTCCTGCAGAAAGTTACGCCACTGGTCTGCATTATTATATATGTTTTTATTATACTGGAGCCAACATACACCAGCAGACTCATGCACAACATTACTGGCAATGGAATGCACAACAATTGGTTTGCAGCAGCGCACACGTCTGAACATTTTAGTTATATTGATCTTTTTCATGTTAATTATCAAAAGCAATGTAATGCAAAGACTGATTTTTGTCTTGTCTTTTCTTTCTCTTCCCTGCGTCATGTGTTTATGTGTCTGCCGCTGCAAATCCCTTTAGCAAAACAGCTCATTGTAGTGTAATTACACCCTTTTAGGAGGGTTTATGCTGATCCTAATACTTCTGTTTCTGCACACTTCACTCATGAAAACAACAGCAGTTCTTAGAAAATATTCGTGCTCAACGTCAAGCGGTTCAGTGTAAGGCCTGGAAGCATTAGCAGAGTGGTAATGTGGGTTAGTGACCGGAGCCAACTGTGCCTGGGTCTGTTAGCTCGCTGTGACTCAGGAGAACAGTGTTTGTATGTCTGCCAGTGGTCACTGGTTTCATCTTCAGCCATCAGGGAACACGATGAGGCAAAAGGAGGCTGTCTCTTTACTGTTCAAGTGTGAGCTGTTATGTTGGCGTATGCTTTTCTTTTATTTGTCTGCGTATTGATTGACTCTTGCCGAGGCTCACGCGTGTCCTTTATGTTTCCGAGCTGCAGTTTGGAGCGAGGGAAGAGGGTTGGACAAAAACAGACAAAGAAAGAGCTGAACTCTCTTTTCCGAGCTGAGGAAAAGGAGATGATTTAGAGAAGAACCATGGGGAGATAGTAAGACACGTTCAATAGTTAAAAAGAGGAAAAGTAGCAAAAATAAAATTAAACAACGGACTCATAATTTATTAATTATATCTTCCCTCTGACTCTCTTGCTTCCTTCATGTGTTAAATAGCTTCATTTATCTTTTTTACATTTCTCCTGTCTCTGACCGCTTTCTTTCATTTTTTACGTTCTTCTGTCTTTCCTCCTGGCCAGCAGAGATAATGAGCTCAATTACGTTCTTGATCATACTGCAATTTTCAGCACAGATGTTTACCTCTCTGTCATCGCTCGCCCTTTTGTTGACAGCTGCAACGTCCCAAAGTGTACATTTACAAGAATTCAGTTTTAAATCTCTGCCGTATGGTTAAAATATAATTTAAAAAAAACTTTGTTTCTTGTGCTTGTTAGTTTACTTTTTGTTGTGGTTGTTCACAACTTTTGTTTGTGTTTTTAGCTCATTTTGGAGTTTTATGGCTGCTATTTCACGAGGTAAAATTATTATTTTTCTACAAGTACTTAGTTTAGTTTGAGGGT
>JBBPBX010028802.1:11657-36304 GCA_038048925.1 Garcialebias charrua | reverse complement strand
GCACCTTGCATGGTAGTCTGCACCACCGGTTTATGAATGTGTGTAGCATTCAATATATGTGTAGCACTTTGAGATTTTCAGTAATGAAAAGTGTGTTATAAATTGAATTAATAATTATTTTTATTAATAGTAGAAAAGAAAAACTCCCTCGAAAAAAATGAGCACTTCAATAATTTTGTTCTGATTCAGGGAACCCAGAGTAGTATGAGACTCAGAACAAGGCAGGCACAGGTGAGTGCAAAGGTAACAGTGTTTATTATTTACA
Organism: Garcialebias charrua; assembly: GCA_038048925.1. Lineage (NCBI taxonomy): Eukaryota > Metazoa > Chordata > Actinopteri > Cyprinodontiformes > Rivulidae > Garcialebias > Garcialebias charrua. Next base: position 36,039 of record JBBPBX010028802.1, on the reverse strand, counting down.
GTGGGATTAAACAGTTGCTTCTCTGCAGCTCCTGGAAGAGGAGGAAGATGGTCAGAGCAGGTTGGCCGCAGAACAGGCAATATTAAAGTGATGTTTTTCTCTCTTACAGATGTGAGGATATCATTATGTCCAACTCCAAATCCTTGGGAGCGTTCCAGAGAAGGACAACACCAGGGAGTCCAGTTGAATGAGGAAGGCTGGTGGATTGGCAAGGCACGAAGAGAGCCAAGGTGAGGCATGAAGGAAATCAGGGCAAGGCTCGAGGAGAACCAGGGCAGGACTCAAGGAACTAGGACAGAGGAGGCCGAAACACCAGAGACAAGAAGAGAACTGGTAAGTATTTTACTTTTTATTAAACTACAGGCCAGAAGCACAAATACCATATGATGGTCAATAATGCTCCAGCGAAGAGTAACACTGGACTGCAGCCTCATGTAGGAGATGATCCTCATCAGGTTGATGGCCGTCAGGTGTTGTCAATCAGCGGCCATCTTGGACGAGGAGATGCAGGCAGTGATACTCTTACAAATTACAGGAAATTATGTTTTCTAGTTTGTATTTAGCTTAGAAGTATAGTTTCCTGAATGATTGGAGTGCCCAAAGATTAATCTATAGTGGTTAAGGCCACCATTGGCCACCCCCTGGATCCATCACTGCAACTGGTGGTGGATAAAATTGCTCTCTCCACTCACCAGGATTCGTCAAACTGTGCCACCCTGGACAAGATAAAATAAATTAATTTTAAAAACTCCCTTTGATATTCACTTGAATATCTAGCACCAAAAACATTTAGGTTTCCTTAGATTCACTGTTTATTTCAGTCCAGAAACACACTCATCTCAAAATCTACATCCACTATTCAGATCCCTCTGCTATGGAGGACATCAGTGTACATGTACTAGTTTTATTCATTTTTTTGTGTGTGTGTTTTTATTTTATTTTATTTACTAATTTAGTATTTCAAAATGTGGATGTGACTTGTTTTTACGATTTGGACCTGTTCTCTTCTGTTCAGTGCCCTGAGATGACTTGGTGTGAAGTGGTGTTCTATGAATTCACTGAATGAAAGGTTTGTGCTTTGTTCTGGTTGATGTGTCGTATCTCGTTCTGTCCGTGTTATCCTGTTGAAAGCTGAACACTAAAATAAATTCCAAGTCATGTCTTTCATCTTGGCGGTAAAGTACTAATGGAGTGAATTTTACAAACAAATGTAATAACATTTAGTAATTTAGAGCAGTTTCATTTATTAGCTCTTCTTCTTTGGACTGCCTGCATGATTTCCAATCTGAACATTATGGTTTTTAAACTCACCTGACGGGAACATGTTTTGTTTCAAATTGAAATATTCTCATTATCTTTGGCTGTAGCAGACTGCAGGTCAGATCTTGTGTCCTGATCATCACTTTTAATTGTCAGAATGTTTGTGTTGTCTGATTAATCTGAACCTGTTGTGACATGCTGAGTTTGTTCTCTGCAGACACAGCTGTAAGTATTAAATCAAATTCTACAACAATGCATCATTCTTGTCTTTCAGTGAAAAGTTGGAGGTTGGTGTTGTCTTATGTTGATTTGTGAGATGTACTGAGAAGATTTTAGTTTGGATTTAAAGCTAAAAACTATTTTTGCAGGAATCCTGAGGGCAACTTCAATGATTTCTTTGTTGCCAGAAAACTTTAAAATCTTGCTAACAAAATAAATCACTGTCTTGCTTTTTTTCCCCTAAAGTGTAACGGCAATTTTAGAACACATGTTTCTAATACACTGGGTGGGAGCAGGCATTTCGTACCTTAAAATGTGCAATGACTTTGGACTTTTAGGGGCAGAGATTTGACTTACCAGATCCGAGCAAACAGTTTCCGGAACGCACCCTGTCAAAATAAGAGTTCCCAGCTCTTGTTCCAGCAGGATCCGGCTCAAATTAAACACTGAGGACCAAGATGCAGAAGGAAACACAAGGATCTCCACAAAACAAACCTATTTATTAAACTAACAAAAAACAAAAAAAGCTGTTGTTGCAATAAAACACAAAAAACTCAGAGGCTCTAAGAAAAGGTACCACTAGGACCAACACGTTGGGTGGAGGAACAGAGATTGAATATATAGAGCAGGGATCAATGGAAAGTGGAGTCACCTGGGTGGTTACTGAGAGCGGGTGACTGATGGGGAAAAAACGAGCTAACGTTTAACTGAGGGCAGATGGATAATGGCACAAACAAGGGTAGGATGAACACAAGAAGGATAAACTCAAGCATCATTAAGAATCTCAAAGAACATTAAAAGGGAAGTGAAACCTGATAAACACAATAATAATCAAAAGCTGAAATAAATACACCCCCCCACCCATGAGAACTTCTGTGCAGGGTTATCAGAACTGCCGGCTGAAACAATATAATCAGAACTGTGGCCTATCTGAAACACATGGTCAGATCTCAACACCTTGACGTCAAATGCATATGTAATTATGTTTTTGAATGTACTTGCTGGTAGAGTTGTTTTGATGTATCAAATTGTGTCCTGAGAGGACAAGATGTGAAGAGATCTTTTTTGTAATACCACTATACTGTATATCCTCATGGTTCTTCTCTCCTCCTCTTCTCCAAATATTGTCCCTTCAGCAGCACTGTGCACTGGAAAACACCCCCTCTCCTCCTCCTCAGACCCCCGAAACAGAAATGATAATTTATTCAACAGAATAAATAAATGCCCTTTGGACAGTGCACGTTACGCACAGAAACGTCTCCAGACAGCTCTACAGAGCGCACACATCAGCAGGTGTCTGAACTCCTGCTACATTTCAGACATAATAAATAAAAAAGCTTACAGTACAAAAATAATTAAATACAAAGCGAGGAATGTTTTATGTGTTATTCACATTGTCACGTTTCAAGACAACGGTGCTAATTTGTCCAAAAAAACAGTCAAATTTACTTTAATAAAAATGGATGGATGGATGGATGGATGGTCCAACAACAGAGAATTGAAGCCTTCAGGTGCTTCAAATGGTGCCACGAGACTGGAGCAAGCACAGAGAAGAGTTCAGCTCAGAGTTGTGAGGGGAGGGAGGAGGGGGGTCTGGACACATGACAGAATCAGAGCTGCTCACACACAACCAGCTGTACAAAATAGTGATTTTATTAAGTGTTTAAAAATGTACATAAATGTTGATGTATAACAACCTGTTAAAATACACCAAAATGCAGGAAATGGCATCTCTGTTTTTCAAAATGTTCTGTGCTCAAGGATGGAGGGACCAGAAAAACCCAATATTCCCCCACTGGAAAACAGTCTGAAATACAGTACATGTGGGTGTAGGGCCAGAGTGGGACTCATTTTCATCCCTGGACTTTCAGCCTAAGAGTGGCCCACTTTAGATCACAACCAATTGTTATTAAAATCATGTAATTATAACCTTACATCAAGGGCAATTCTAAAACATGCCCTTTAGTTTTAGCTTAGCCCCAGTGCTAACAATGGCTCTTGGCTTGGTAGCCATTGACATAAGAAGCATTTGTAAAATGTGTGTGTGTGTGTGTGTGTGTGTGTGTGCGTGCGTGCGCGCGCACGTGTGCACGTGCATGGGCCACTTAAAACAGTGACAAGGCCAATCAAAGTGCTGTACAATAGAAACAAACAACAAATGAAGTTAAAAAACAGAATATAGACATAAAAACATTGCAGATAATAAATATAACGACCAAACACAGATCATCTGGTGTTGAAAACAACATAATTGTTGTGAGTCTTTAAACAGGATTTGAAAACTGAGAGGGAGGGGGCCTGTCTGATGAGCAGAGGTAACTCGTTCCAAAGTCTTGGACCTGCTACAGAGAAGGCCCTGTCACCTCTGCGCTTAAAGACGAGTTCCTAGAACTGTGAGAAGTAACTGGTCTGCTGACCTCAGAGAATATGGTGGGACATACAGCTGTAACAAATCAGAGAGATGGGGGCGAGACTGTTCAGCGATTTGTAGACTTACAGAAGAATTTTGAACTGGATTCGAAGGTGAACTGGTAGCCAGTGCAGGGAGGCCAAGACTGGTGTACTGTGCTCTCTTTTGCCTGTACTGGTTAAAAATCAGGCTGTTGCGTTCTAGACCAGTTGTAATCGTGTAATGGTGGCCTGATTGATACCAAACAGGAGTGAATTGAAGTAATCAAGCCTAGATGTAATAAACGTGTGAAATCTTGTCTCTAGTTATTTTTGGATAATATGGGCTTCAGAATACTATTCCCTTTCATTGCTTTATGCATTTACTATCTTACTTTTAATGATAACTGATGGGGATTTTAAACCCCTGTTACCTTAATAAAAACCACACAAGATTAACAAGAGAATTGAGTTAGACAAATAATGAAACTTTGCAAAGGGGAAAGGCTTTTAATGTACTTCTGATACTTAGTTGGTCTCAAAATACATTGTCCAGCACAAATCCGAATTGTGCTGGATATGACAAGCTATTTAAAGGAGAAATGTAATCAAATCTGAAAAAATCGATATAACAAGAATTTCATATAGTAAACAACACACATAAACATACTTAGTATGCTTTTTTCAAGTCAGTAGCTTAAAGAAATAGTTTTTTTACATTTTTCCTGCTACATGCCGAAGTACAGTGATTTCTGTAGTAATTTTCTGGACGCACTTTTATGACACAATTAAGACCTCCTTTGCTATCTTACAATAACACTGAAGCTATAAACCCATCATTACTGTCCTCCTGTCTGTCATTTAAAATGGAAGCAGAAGACTTTTTTGAATCTGAAGGATATCACTTTAGTTTGTCAAAAACAGTTTGGTGATTTAGTGCATTAATGGGCATTTCTATCCTGGAAATACGAATAGCCGTGCGTTAGCCGCCGCATGCTAACGTTAGCATGCTAGCGCCGTATGCTAACGTGGAAGTGGGGGTGTTGAAAATGTCCTGAAACAGTTACCAATGTCTTGTTAAGCTCTGTCTTCCCCAGAACATAGTAGGATCTAAAATGATTTTTAAAGATGAAGGAGCAAGTTGAAACATGCTGTCTCCCTCCTTGCTAGCAGGCTCCATTGGGAGCTGCCTGGCTAACTAACTACGGTGGCCCTACACGGCCAAAATTCTACAGCGGCCGAATGCACAGGAGCGGTAAAAATACAATATAAAATTTTAAAAAAGTTTTAAAATCGATTTTGGGGCTTTTAGAATCGATTCTGAATCGCCAGGACTAAGAATCTTGATTCTTTAAAAAATAGATTTTTTTTGCTGCATCCCTAATTGCTACACACTGAAACCTTTTTGTCCACAACTAGATACACACACTAATATTACTGTATGAGGGACGACCATTGCACTGCCTATGTCATATTCAGGGGACGGAGAGCAGGCAGGGGGAGGGGGGTCAAAAACACCAGATGAGAATTTTTTCACTTTGCAAAGTCTAAATTTGAGTTAGGATGACATTTTTGACTTGTGAAAATTTCTCAACAAGCTTATTTTATGCTTTTCATTAGACTACTATTAGCTTAAAAACACTTTTCATTTCTCCTTTAAACAAGAAGGAGGTGGAGTTGACAAGCTCTGACGTCTTACAGATAAAACAAACGAGTCATGGTTCTGATCCAACAGGAACATCTAATCCAAACATTGTGAAGGCTAAAAGACTTTGTCTTTTCTGTATCAAGGAGAAAAACAAACAAACATGTTTGTACTATCAAATATAAGTGTTTGTTGGGAACACCTATATTTGATATAAGTGAGCTGGGTAAGAATTATTATGTCAGAGTAATTAGTTTTAGATGATAAATGTTGAACATCTCCATCATCCCATCCTCTTATCATATAAACTTAATTATGTGAGTGGTATGGAAACCAACCCCGAGGCCGAATTCGAATTAGGGGTAAAAAACTCATACCACCGTCCCGTTGCCTCCACAGTAACGTCCCGACAACTCAGGATCACCTTTTAGGATGGTTTGAGAGATTATAACGTTTTGGAGAACTCTGTAGTGATGATTGTCATATTTCATGAATTATTTCAATGTTTGAGAGAAATAAAGATTTGAGAAGAATTTTGCAGTGAGCATGGTCTCATTTCATGGCTTATGTCAAAGTTTTAAAAGGAATAATATTTTTAGCAGGGATTAGTCTATTTAATCACAAAAACCAAAAGTTTTTCCAAAGAAATAAAACTTTTAAGAAGAAACATATATATGTTTAAAAAAGGAACTAATCTATTTAATTTAATTTGTGTTAAACAAATAAAAGAAATAATCTATTTAATTGGTGTTAAACAAATAAAAAGAACTAATCTATTTAATTTGTTTCAAACAAACAAAAAGAACTAATCTATTTAATTTGTTTTAAACAAATAAAAAGAACTAATCTATCTAAGTTGTGTTAAACAATTAAATAGAACTAATACACTTTCAAAGATGTGGGAAATAATTTTCAAATGCACAACAAAATAGCCCTTTATGGGCACAAAAATAAAATAAGTTTTCAGTTGGTTTGAAATTTCTTTGATATTAACTAATTGCCCAGGAAAGCAAAAACAACGGTCTTTGAACTTAAAAAATGAAATAGATCAAACATTCTTCTTCATAGTCTCCCTCTTCTTCTGGTGTGTATGTATGTGTGTGGCAGGGGGTATGGGTAAGTTCTGGGGAGGGAGTGTCCCGTTTTCAGAATAAGTTATTTCTGTTCTTGGGGGATTTGTTTGTGGCATAAGTTATTAATTTCATCTGGGGGGAGGGGTTGTTTGTGGCATAAGTTCATTTCATCTGGGGGAGAGCTTTTGTGAGCATGTGAAATAAGTCCAGTTTTTCTTGTAGGAGAGCCTTTGTGTGTGGAATAAGTCCAGTTTTTCTGCGGGAAAGCTTTTGCTTGTGGGATCAGTTCAGTTCTGCTTAGGGGAAAGCTTTTGTCTGTGGAATAAGTTCATTTCATCTGGGGGGGGGGGGAGTTTTTGTTTTGTGGCATCAGTTCATTTCTTCTTGGGGGAAAGCTTTTGTTGAAGTCCAGTTTTTCTTGGGGGAGAGAGTTTTTGTTTTGTGGGCGAAGGGCATCAGGTAGTTTGATGGGCATCCTTCACTTCTTCAGACAGTGGTTTCATGTAGTCTTGTCCAGCTACCTGTTCCTGGGTGCTTAGGCCATTCAGGCATGGGTGCTGGATTGCGGGCACAGTAGCAGGTCGCAAACTTGAATTGTGGGTGGCATGGGGTAGTCGGCCCACTTGTCCAGACAAAGTGGGAAGCTTTGCTCTGACCAGATCCATCTCAAAACTAGCTCAGCGATTGCTCCAAACTCCTTTTTCAGGGGTGCACCAGCCTCAGTTGTAACAGGAGCTACTCTTTCTCTCGAGAAGACGACGTGTTCTTTCCACCACCTGTTGGGGTCTTGTTCACCCTCGTTTTCAGCCGTCCCTAGCAGGACCTAGTTTGAGGCGGGATTCACTGGCATCACTGGCAACTCCTCCTGAAGTAGTTCTGGAAATCTGTAGTCTTTTGAGAGAAGAACTAGACACCAAAAAACTTGCAAATTGTTAAATAAAACGTTAAGGCCTTTGGATCCCATGAGCCATTTGTGGTTTGGGGAAGGCCTAACTGTGGGTAACTCCTTAGTGAGTTAAATATGTTAACTTAAACTAAATTCTGTAATTGGCTACAATAATAATTGTTTCTTTAAACTTAAAATACAATTCTATTCTTACTATCTAAAACATTTGTATTTAATGGCAAAAAACAACAACAAACAACAACAAATTATTTAATTCTTCAGTGAAAATGAGTAATCACTCATTATGATTAGGGGTTAGTTTTAATTAGTAATTTTTCTTAATTAGTATGATCATTGTAAGTGAGTAGCAGGAGACGTTTTATACTTACTTAAAAATACTTACCTTTTTCATAGTCTGTAGAAAAAGTCTAAACATACGTGCAACAAAATAGAAAAGTACAAATAACATGCATACAGACATACAGCGTTACAATACAAACATGTGGTTCATGAGCTCAAAATAAGTCCAGTCTAGTCAGAGTCAGTCGTGTTTAAAAATATAGAACCACCACATTTCAAATCAACCTTTTGAATAGATCCAAACTCCAGGGCGTCCCCCATCTTATTTGGATCTGTTAAAAATAAATACCTCTTTATTAAACGACATATACAGTACCTGTTTATTAAACAACATATACAAAAGCAATGTGGTTTGTAGGTTCATCTGATTTATCCTACAGTACAATGTGCCAATTTTCATTCTTCTTAAATGATCCTTTAAATGGCTATGCTGTTGAATATAAAAATCTAAGAAGTTATGTTTTGTATAACTGATTATCTAATCAATATATGAGCTGTTTCCCTTTTATGAGCCATTATTAGTGTTATTAGTGATTTATTCTTTATTATTATTAGTTATTTCTAGGAACACTTTCCAATATTCCCTATTTGAAACTGGTTCCTGTTCCACCTAAGTTTTTATGGGTTATAATTTACTAAAACACAGTCTGAGTAAAGGTTTTAGACATGTATATATATAAACAATCTAAGATTTGAAAGCATAAGGCTATAAAAATTGTTCTAACAATGTTTTAACCAATCCCTTTGTGGCAAACCAGACCAACCAAAATGCACTCCGTCAAGGACAATCTGCTATCCTTTCTTCAGCTCCACAAAACATTGTATGAATGTTTGTGGAGACACAAATTTAATCTGCAAAAACAAAAAATATAAACATTAACTTGTTTCAGGGTTATGAGCTGGGATCATTATCCCTGTTTCATCACGGAGTTACAGGAAACGGAAAAATAAGTCGTCAGACCCACATAAGTACAATATAAACTATGAATTTTGTGGCATGCTAGTCTAGCAAGCCCTAACATGAGCATATGTGTTTTATTAAATAAAATTAATCATAACAGATTTTAGATTTGAAACACGATACCAGGGTTATTGACAGATCCATACGAGGACATGACCTTTTGCTGGACAGTTGGCGTGGGTGATTTCAGGACCTGTTCTCTTTATCTTTTTGGAGAACGTGTTCAGCCCCCTCTTGTTACAGCATCCAGTGAGATTTTTTTTTTTTTGTGGGTGCTAAGTTTCGTCGTTCAGAATCACACACTTCACATCTGGACCGCATATTCTGGACATTTGTGTTTGATGACCTTGTTCTGACAGTTCTTTGACAAATGCTTTGCCTTTGCTTTGCTGAAAATCTTTATGGACAGTCTTTTGCTCGTCCAGCACCGCCCTCGTTCAGTGCCTTTGTTTTTAAGCCCCTCGAATGTTTATTTTGAGTAGGGTTGCATAGGAGTCCAGCCATGGTGTTCTCGGTGAAGTCACAGTGAGCCAGTTCTGGACATGCCCTTAATATTAAATCTGATCCGATCCAATCAATAACCACAGTAGATGTGATTTAAAAAATCAGGCGTTGCATGTGTTTTTGACATGGTCCTATCTTAAATGCATGTACTACTAACTATGTGTTCTGCTAAGTATCGTGAGATCCATCAGACTTACTCTTCCCGCTCCACCAACACCGTGAGGCCGCTTCTAAAAGAGTGAAAATTTTGAAAAATTTAAAAATCCTTAACAAACCAGGTTCAACGTAATCATGTGTTAGCAAGTTCTATAAGCATTTACCTTGAATAGAGTCACCTCTGTAATCCTGGTTTGCACAATGGAATTTAAAATGTTAATTTACATAAAAGTGAATCCTTCGACAGAGGCATCCTTTTAATCTGATCTGCACAACAGATCTAAAATCATTTTTATTTATGTATGAGTGAAATCGTCAATTTAACCTGAAACCAGAAATATTGTAGCCCAATTACATTTCAGAAAATATCATGCACTGTTTTCTAGGACCACCTTGCTAGCATAAATGATAATTAGCCAATTCATTGAGTTTTCTAAGATCCGCCCTCTCTTCGGATTTATTTGTGTACTGTTTTTAATTTTAATGTTAAAACGGCACCGTGGGATACCCTCATATGTTGTCAATTTATCGAAATTGTTAAGTCCTCACTTCTTAGTGGTGTCACTTATTAAAAGTCAAAGCATGGGCTAACCCCAATCTGTTTGAATAAAACAACCCTTATTACTGCTGTCAATGCCTATGCATTGCATGGTTGAAAGATGTTATTCTACTTCCCTCTCAAATTTACCAGACCTCTTTTTGCCTTTAATGGTCATAATTTATGCAAATAAATATCAAAATTAGGTTTCAACAATAAAATGTGTTTATTACTCCTGGGGAGTTGGCTGTATTGGTGTGTGTATTTAACCTATATTTGCTGAAAAGGTACTTCTAATAAAGCATTTTTATTATTGGGAAGAGTGTTTGCTTTAACCTATTTAAATCAAAGATATTAATAACATCTTATTAACATCAATGGATATCTAAATTAGTTCATATAACTCCTAAAAGGAAACGGCTCTTAAAATCTACCTAACTGTAAAACAGCTTTTAAAATCTAAAAAAAACAACATCTTTAATGTATGCTAAAAATCGTTGAAAATTATGAATTTAACCTGAGTGCTTCAACTTACAATCTAGTCAAAATTATATTGGACAAGAATACATTTTTATTCTTTATAAGTGTCAAAGTTTTATCAATTTAGTTAAACTTTTAAAAGACAGAATTTACTGGCAAGTCTAAAAATAAATTTCTGCTAATTTTGTTTAAGACTTGTTATCCAAAAATGCCTAAACTTAATTTTGATCTGATTATGGTTGTTAATTTAAATTAACAAGCTTATTATAAAAGTTTAAATCGTCAATAATTGTATTCAATGCAGTATACCAGTAATACTTTCTCTGACCACTGTGGGTCTCCCACAGGAATTTTGTGAGTCGTTTTTGTGGTTTATTGGGCTTGTTTTGAATGTAAAGTCGCTTATTTGGGCTTGTTATTCGTTATTCTTTATTCTTCGTCTAGAGTGACAAGACCACGCTAAAATGAGCTCCAATAAGTGGGGGAAATATGGGGAAAAATATAATAAAGAATGGGAGAAAGAAAAGGCCAGAGGTGCAGCGCTCCACAAACATACACGTAAAAAAGGACTAAACAAACACAGAACGACACATCATAAAAAGATAAACGTCTCTCACTAAATGTCCAATGAAAGATATTGACGGGTCAGCCTCACATGTTCGATCTTGGCATAATTGACCGTCCTCACTTATAAATCACAGAATATCTTGGTTCTACCAACTAGTGTGTGCACATTTATACGACTAGTTCTTGAAAAACAGACACATCAATCCAAATTTCAAGTCCTCGGCTCAGGGTGAACTAGTTCCTGTCACTGTACTCAAATTGTTTTAAAAACGACGTATCAACAAACACTTTTTCACACTCACTTTCTTGTTGACCTGTGCGGTGTCTGGAAATCTCCGCCAATCCGACCTTGACAGTACCAATAGACAGAGGACGCTGGCCAGAGAAAAACCAACTGGACTTTTTGTCATATTTACCGTGCCTCGCAGCGTGCTCTGTTTGGAGGTCATCAGGAGCCAGGTATGGGGAGAATGGGTTTCGGCACCATAATGATGGGCATTTTAAACCCCTTTTACCTTAATAAAAACCACACAAGATAAACAAGAGAATTGAGTTGGACAAATAATGAAACTTTGCCAAGGGGAAAGTCTTTTAATGTACTTCTGATACTTAGTTGGTCTCAAAATACATTGTCCAGCACAAATCCGAATTGTGCTGGACATGACAAGCTATTTAAACAAGAAGGAGGTGGAGTTGACAAGCTCTGATGTCGTACAGATAAAACAAACGAGTCATGGTTCTGATCCAACAGGAACATCTAATCCAAACATTGTCAAGGCTAAAAGACTTTGTCTTTTCTGTATCAAGGAGAAAAACAAACAAACATGTTTGTACTATCAAATATAAGTTTGTTGGGGACACCTGGGTAAGAATTATTATGTCAGAGTAATTAGTTTTAGATGATAAATGTTGAACATCTCCATCAATAACAATATAACGAGTCACTTCTGTCGTTTAGAAAGTGTTTATATTGGAACTAATGCTTGTTTACACACAGTTACAACAGCTCACCTGTTTCTTCATACTGACAGGAACAATCCCCTCATCATTCATGGCTCTGCTCCTGATACTAAATCACATTTTAAAAATTGTCATAACTCAACACAAATCTCACCTTTTTACAAAGCCTTATGATCAATTCAGGCCCATTTCATTAAAGGGTTGAATCATCTAACATCTCAGGGCACTTTTCATATAGAGCAGGTCTTCACCAGACTCACCCTCTTAATCAGTGCTGGGTACCGCTAATCCAAGAATTAGTTCCGCTATTTCTAAAGCACTTATTAATTTATTTAGGTCCGCAATTTCAAACGCGCTTATGTATTAGCAAAGCTAGCGGAGCTAATGCTAATGCGCTAACCGCCATTTTGAAGAGGGCAAATGGCAAACTACTTTTTTTAATCCAGCAGATTTGACCATTTCGTGCTTAGAAAAATCTTGTGCTATAAAGTCAGCTAAGAAATATTTTTTTTCTCAGCAAAGAAATAATTGTTTTTACCGTGTTTTCTTGGAAAGTCCTTAGCTTCTGTGGCCGGGCGCCATTTTGAAGAGGGCAAATGGCAAACTACTTTTTTTAATCCAGACGCGTCACGTAGGCCGCTGAGAAACATCCATAAGTTCACCCTCCATGGTAAAAACTCTTTGTCTGACTCTTCGAAAACAAGCAATAAGGCTGCAGAGTAACACACTGGCTGCTAACTGAGAGCACTCTCTAGCCAAGAGACTGAGGGGACGCTTTTTTGTCATGGACCACATCCGACGCTGACAGGATATGGTCTGTTAGCAGTCGTCCGGTTGATTTAAGAGCCCGTAAATAAGTTTTTTCGTTTTTACTGATAGATAATTAGTTATTAGCGGTACTGCATTTTAAATAAAAATAGCGCAAATCCGCTTATGAATTATAAAAGTTAGTCAATCCGCTGTAAAGCTAACAAATTGTTTAGGTCCGCTATAGCGGATTAGCGCTTTAGCGCTTCCCTAGCGGTCTGGCGCCCACCTTTGCTCTTCATTATATTATTATAATAAATAATATTCAGTCAATGAGTAATCCTACCTGCCCACTCTGGGCTGCTGCATGATGGTGGGGCTGCATCTTGCTTCTGACTCTTAAGGGCTACAAGACAAAGTTTCAGTTATGTGGCGTTGCATCATAATATTATTTAAATGATATAACAGTATGTTATATCACAGTGAAACAATTCATTGATTTGATAATTAACTTGAACGGTGGTTTGCAGGCAAAGTTCAACATCATGTCTCACCTGTTTGAGCGCTCTCATTTACAAACTGCAGCTGTTTGAATGAAAATGTGTCAATGTTTGTACATTTAGCTGCGTCTGTTTCCAGAGCCTTTCTCTTTTTAATTCTTCTCTTCTTTGCACCACCCTTGCTTTCCTTCCATCTTTCCACTGACCGCATGTACGTGTTGCCTCTGGGTCCGTCACAAAAAACTAAACTAAAAGTGGAGGCGGGGGCGGCCCTGGGTTGAGGAGGTGCAGCCCACGCAGATGCTGCAGTGATAAACTGATGATGACATGAATAAACGAGGGGCGGGGTGGCCCAGGAGCAGTACGGTAGCAGTGTTCTGTGTTATATGTTGTTCAAAAAGTTGTAAAATATAAAAATTAAAATAAAATCAGGGAGTGGCGGCCCTGCAGCCCACAAATCAGACCGGCCCACCGGGAAATCTCCAGGTCGTCCCGATTGGCCACTCCGGGCCTGTGTGGGTGTATTGAACTGTTTTGGTACAGCATGTTCGGTTTGGTCCACGTGCCTGCCGTTTCCGTTATTTTTTCACTCGTTAAATTTTATTAACAAGAGATTATGCGCCATGGAACTAAAGTTCCTAAGCGTGTTTCAGCACAGCACTATTTATCGTAGCATAGTCTTACAGCATGCGTAGCATTTGCAGCCTAACATCTCACGGTCTCCTGTTTGGGAACATTATGGCTTTCTTGTTAAAAGACAAGTGCAAATCCAAAACTGTGTGTCGACTTTGTTTCACAGAGATTGGATCTGCAGCAGTCAACACGTCTAACTTGTTAACGTGCTTGAAACAGCATCATCTGAACGTGAACGTCTCTTCTACATAATAGCAGCTTGGTTGGTACGAAGACAGATTCATTCATTCAACCTTTGTCTAAAGGGAACTGAAATATTTGTAACGCCAAGGTATAGGACTAGTTTAAAGGGACGGTTTATTTCAATAAAGGGAGTGGAATTATGGGATGTTTTGGGAAATGATGCTAAAGATATTAAATCTGTGATTAAATAAAAAAAAAGATCAAATCTAAACTGTTAACAAACTACTAAAGCTTTAGTTTAGCGTCTAATGTACTAGTTATTGTTGAGTGTGAAAATTACTTTTTTCATCTGTTATTTCTGGAATATTGTTGTTTGAATTGATTGTTTGAAATTGTTTTGTTTTTGAAAAAAGGGGCAGACATAATAAGAATTATTCTTCTTTCTGCCACCTTCCATTTCATGTATTCTTTCTTTCACATATTTTGAAATGTTTTTTTCTTTATTTTTTATGTTTTAATGTAAAATGAATACATTTAATAAAATAAAAAAGTGGTGAAAAATGACACAGGGTTTGGAGACAAAAAAAATCCTAACACATTTTTGACCTCTATAATAATAACGATAACAGCAGCATTCAAATAACCTTTATCAGGTAATTCAGATCGGTCCATATCAATAACACACAAGATAGGGGAGTTTTAAAGCTCTGGATCTATGGCCAAATTCTGTTGTTGATGTGCCGGCTTTAAAGTTCTTGAGCCCTGCTGCCTATGACATCCATCATGTCAACACTTCAGCCAAAAAGTTGTAGCAGCACTTTATGAAAAAGCTAAAACTGATATTGTCAACAAGCCCTGGAGCCCATATTAAAGCCCTACCACATCAATGATGATGAACGAGAGAATATTCAACCACCTCACAACAGAAATTATGACTGTTCAAGAAGAGGTATTATCTAGGGATGTCCCGAGCCGATCACATGATCGGAAATCGGTCCCGATCACGTGATTTCAGACTTGATTTGAATCGGGCGTTACACACCAATCAGGGATCGGATATATATGTGTATATTTATTCTAAACACAAACGGGAATATTATATTAACTGTATGTTGTGTTACATAGTCAAATTGTCTCGGAACAAAACATGCACAATATTTTTGCAGCAGTGCCTGCCGTAAAGCAGTGACTGTCGTAAAAAAGAAGTGGAACGCGGCATTAGCTTGAAGTGGAGGCAGCGATGTCTGTCGTGTGGAGATATTTTAAAGTGGATGACAAAGATATTGCATTTGCAAACTGTGAGATATGTAAAGTTCGTATTTCAAGAGGAGGTAAGGAAAAGGCTGCATTTAACACAACAAACCTGATTAGGCACATCAGAAACAAACACCCGACACAATACACAGAGTTTAACCAGACAACCCAGCCGAAGATGAGCCAGCTCACGCTGCAAGAGACTTTATATTTATATTTATCTCATAAAGAAAAACATACACTTCCTTCTGTGAAGCCACAGGAGGAGAGTTAAGGAGTGCTGTTCAGAAAAGCATGTTACTAGCCTTTTTTTATAAAACTGACACTTTAAGTTTCTTATTTACATGCCTGCTGAGTATTTTAAGTTGAGCTGCTTATTACCTCGGGGTCAGAAAAACCTGATCGGGACATCCCTAGTATTATCATCTTATTAACTCAAGTTTTGTTTACTTCGTTGTGTTGTTTGGAGTCTGAGGATGTCGTTGAGCTCCTCTTCAGGGAAATGATTCACCAGATCACCTCGAGCTGAGAAGTCTGTGATGACTGAACTCTTTGAGAGAAAAACCTTCTCTTAACAGAGGAGGAGGTCTGAGATTTCAACTTTCCAAAACTTACAACTCAGTTTTGGGGCTGATTCACAAAAGTCTTACACCGGATGGGAGCAGAGGTGTCTTGTCTGTGAATTAGACTAACAAAGTTTGTTGAGAAGCCTCTGTTGTTGGGCTGTGAGGTGTTGTTTGTCAATTTACATACAGTTGTTGTGTTTTCTGTCAGAGACTTCAAGGGACTCCCTACTGTTAAGGTGTGATCTGTCAATTTACATGTATGTGTTATTGACTTGTAAGCCTGTATAAAACTTCTCGTTCTCACAGCTTCCATTCAGAATTGAAAAAGACTTCTGGACAGAAGTCGAAACGTTTTCTGTTACAAATAAAGTCCAGTTGATCCTGAATTGAACGCCTTTTTGATTTATTTTAAATTAGACATTTTTATTTCATACTGTTGCACTAAACTTCCAATGTGAAGAATTTAAAAAAAATCGTATTACTTGATTGTTCAATCTACCTCACAGAAGTACTCTGTTAAATGTTAAGGTAAATAAAATAAAAACTAAGGGACATCTGGATCTGTATCTTTTTTTTCTCTTCATTTTAAAAATGTATTTTAGAAGTATCGGATCGGGACTCGATATTGGCCAATACTCAAATTAAAGGACTCGGGCTCGGGGTCAGAAAAACCTGATCGGGACATCCCTAGTATTATCATCTTATTAACTCAAGTTTTGTTTACTTCGTTGTGTTGTTTGGAGTCTGAGGATGTCGTTGAGCTCCTCTTCAGGGAAATGATTCACCAGATCACCTCGAGCTGAGAAGTCTGTGATGACTGAACTCTTTGAACTTTTCCAGGGACAGGTGGGAAGTAGCAAGTCCCTTCAGGAGCAGGTCCAAGAAGAGGTTGTGAGTACAGGGCTTCAGGGTGCCCTTCTCTTGAAGCTGACTCTCTTCTTTGGTAGAAAGACATTCGGCCACACTACAAAATTAGCAAAGTGCTACCTCTCTATTCCAATGTTGTTAGTGCGAGGATTTTCTCCACCACTGGAGATATTCACTGCAACTAGATCTGTGCTTTTGCAGAAAATGTGAACGTTTGTCTTTTTGGACAAAAACTTAAAACTTGAATAGTTAGATTGTAAATGGTCTGTTGCTTCTTTTTGTTCTGGTTCTGACTGTTATTGTATTTACTGTATTAAGATTTTTATTATTGTCAATAGGGATGCACAATCCACTTTATTAATTTTTTTATTTTATTTTTTTTACTTCCGAGCCGATCACAATACTTAAATCTGGATATCGGTCGATACCGACCCAGTTCCGATATCATCATCATCATTGATTTCATATGAGGCTGTAATAATCTCCTCTCAAGTACAATGTGTACATATATATGCATGCATGTCCAAAAATGCAACTTGAGGTAAGTTTTATTAATGTTGGATAAGTTTCAAAGAAACAATTAAATTTGGCTAACACAAGACGTGTTTTATTTTATTCCTAGCTTTAAAGTAGTTATTAAAGTGATTAATTTAAGTGATTGTTTAAAGTTATTTTATATATTCTTTTAAATATGGGGGTGGTATAATAATGTTTTTATTCTTTCTGCACTCTTTTCAGTCAATGTTTTCTTTTTGATTAATTTGTTTTCTTTTGTCTTTTTTAAATGAATGAATAAATGAAAATATTAAATAGCTTTTTATCTGCTAAGTTCATGGCATAAACCAACACAGACACATTCCTGTTTTTAGTATTTTACATTTCTTTGTAATGTAGCTGTTTATGTTTCGTTTTTTATATACTATAGTTTTCTTGTAATTTTGAACTAATCTGCTTTTTTATGATTGTCTACTGTTGTACTGATAAATATCTCCTGGAGAGTAAACTATATCTTGGCTGCAAGTATCAAGCTGCAAAATCCTTAGTTTTCTACAGCTGATAGCTGTTGGTCATTAATTACGATGAAGTTTAGCAACTTCTCTGTAAACAGTTGAGCTCTGTGGCTTCAGCGATGTGTTTTTCTTGTTCAATCCAGGGCAGGCAGCCTGATTTCGGTCAGCCACTCTCAGCCTGTCCCTCCTCCGAGACGGCAGACACAGCGGGTCGGACTAGACGCGGCTGGCCAGGTCGGAGTGCCTCTTTTGGTTCAGCGAGAGTGGTGTCCCGCTGAAGCCCTGGAGCTTGAATGTCCAACGTAAAACTAAGTTGACCGTGGTTTAATGTGATGCTATGGCTCTGCAGACATTGCATGTTGCTGTCTTGCGTTGTTTAGTGTAAAATACGTCCACACAGCAAACATGTTACAATGAAAAGTTGGTTAGCCGTTGCTCGCTCAGTCTTCATGCTGTAGCTGGCTGCAAAGTATGAAATGTATTTCCTAAACGTGAGGCGGGTCTTATTACTCTGGGTTCATGAGAAACGCCTCCGTTCAGGAAATCCGTTCCATAGTTTGAAGCCAACGTGCTTCAAGGATTGGAAATATCAGCAGGTTGGATCTGGAAAATCCGATGCGTAAATTATGCTGGTATCGGAGGCTGATACGATACTGGATCGGATCAGCCCCATCCCTAATTGTTAGTAACGTTTATTTATTGTAAGGAGTGCCATTTATTAAAAATATCATCCAAATGAGTTGTTTTTATTTATTTTTATACAAACGTGTTGTGTACTTGGCACATTTTCTAAATAAACATTTTGTAAGTCTTTATTTTGGACTTTTTTGTACCAAAACTTAACCAAACCGAGTCCTCCTTGAAACTGAACTGAACCGAAATGTGATTTTAGCGTACCATTACACCCCTAGTCTGAAAGTCATAAAGGAACACTGTCAAACACTCAAAAAGAGGCAACAGAGAAGACCAAAATGTAGCATATCCCAAAGCAGCCAGTAGGGCAGCCACCGAGGCTCTTCACCTCCCAGTAGACGGCCCATAAAACCTCTGGCTGGTTGAGGAGGGGGCCTGGGATCCCATGGGAAACAGTGCCCAGTCAATGCAGCTCTGGACCTCTTCAACTAGATGAGAACTCGCATGGAGTTCCTCTGACTTCTCTCAGCAGCACAACCACTCAGCCTTGAAAACTTTGTTGGCCCAACTAACTGGAACCTGGAGAAGTGTGTCAGGAGGAATGATGACCTCGAGGTTCCCTGACCACAACAAAGCCACAGAAGTCCTTGTGGTGGCTAGACTCTAGACCGGACCCCACTGAGAATTAGAGCTGTCATTTCTAACCCGAACCCGGAGACCGGCCCCGCCCGACCCGGATTCAGACCAGGCCGGGCCATAATATTGTGGCTGTGTCGGTGTCTGGCTTTTTGTTGCATCAGGAACGTGTGCGGCCGACAATCCAATATATACAAACATGGACTGCTATACTGCACCTGCCGCACGTGGCCATTTGACCGCACATTGACCGGCTGGTTGAAAGAGGTAAAAAGTTCAGTTAAGCTTCAGATGGACTATTGCCAGCAATCCATCAGCCCAAATGGACGTTCATTCAGCCACTGCACTCAGCGGACACACGCAGCTGAGACCCAAACAGGTGAGGTCACAAAATATCTGCATGTCAGAGTAGGATGCAGGCAGAAAAAGGGGAAACATTTATTGTGCTTTGATGGCTCTTCAGCTCTGATCTTCTGCCTCCTCAGCCACGCGCATCCGCCAACCATTAATAATGGTCGGTGGTAAAAGCAGACAAAGTTTAATTTAAAATTTCTTCTTTTTGGGGTGGGGGGGTGGGGTTCGGACCTGTAATTACTGTTGATTCGTCGGATCGGGTGGGGTTCGGAAATGATGGCTACGGGCTGGGGCTGGGTCGGTTTGGATTATTTGTACCCAAGTGCAACTCTACTGAGAATACTGGACATGTCTGGCTCATCAGATCTGCAAAACCTATCAACACAACGGGACCTTCAGAACACTGCTCCTGCTGGCTCATTGGGACCATTAGAGAATGCTCTGGGCTCGCCAGCTTGTCAGAACTCTATGGACTCACCAGAACTCTCTGGAGATACTGATTTGTCAGAACACACTGGAGAGGTGAACATAGTTACTGAGAGTGGGGTTAGCACACCTCAACTCCGTTGGAAACCATGAAGGATCTCTTAATACTCCAGGAGCAGGTCCATCCACCAGTGAGTGGCAAAAACTCCTCCAAACAGAAACTTCAAATGGGTAGAGGCCTGAAACAATGCCATCTGCTCCAAAACCCACTGGTGGAAAACCTAGAGTTACTCCAGCTTAACAGCAGCTAAAGTGAAGACCACATTTGTGGGAACATTCTGTCACATTTTGGAGATTTTCTGAAGGAATATGACTTAGAATGATGATCCAGCATCTAATCCCGAAGCGTCTTTATTAAGAGCTTTCCAAAACTCACAGGGTGGAGGGTAGCCTGGCCCAGCACTAAGCAAGAGTGTGAACTGGTAATCGACATGCAACTACCACTGCCATGCCGTGGTCCTACAACAGAACACAGGAGTGATTTAAAGGCTAAGAACTACTTTGTACAGTAATTATCAACAATACAGACACAGAAAACACCTGGATACAATTATCAACCAGGGACAGACACAGAAGGGCTGGTTACGTACTGTAACACCAGATTCTATGAGTACAGGCACAGCCTTTTAAGCCTATCGTCAGTGGGTTTACCCCTCGCTTGTATTAAGCATCGACCCCCACGTAAAAGCAACAACAGAGCAAGGAGTACAAAAGGTAAGTGTTCTTTATTTACAGGCGCAAATAACAATGTCAGGACTGAAAGGGAAAGGAGGTCAAGGTGAGTATGGGTTCTTTGTTTCAAGTCTTGAATATTAATCTTTATAATAATAATAATAATTTTATTTAAAAGTGCCTTTCAGGACACCCAAGGACACTTAACAAACCAATACAGTGTAATACAGATCAAACATTATCAGCGACAAATTGAAATATAAAATACATAAAGGATATAAAATGGAAGATAAAAATACATTTAGTAAAGTTAGTGATAAGCTAGTCTAAAGAGATGGGTTTTCAGGGCAGTCTTGAACAGAGAAAGGGAGGTGGTGTTTCGAAGGTCTGGCGGTAGGGCGTTCCAGAGGTGAGGGGCAGAGCAGGTGAAGGCCCTGCTCCCCATGGTGGAGAGGCGGGCAGAGGGTACATGGAGATGTAGCGAAGAGGAGGATCTGAGAGAGCGTGATGGGATGGAGATTTGTAGGAGGTCAGATAGATAAGGAGGGGCAAGGTTGTGGATAGCTTTGAACGTGAGGAGTAGAATTTTGAAGATGATGCGTGATTTAACCGGGAGCCAGTGGAGCTGCTGCAGGACAGGAGTGATGTGGTTATAGTAGGAGGTTTGAGTGATGACACGGGCAGCTGAGTTCTGGACCATCTGTAACTTGTGGAGAGATTTGTTGGGGAGGCCGTAGAGAAGGGAGTTGCAGTAGTCAATACGGGAAGTCACAAGGCTGTGCACCAGGATGGCTGTGGAGCGGGGTGTGAGAGAAGGACGGAGACGGTTAATATTACGGAGGTGGAAATAGGCAGACCGAGTAATATTGTTGATGTGTGAAGTGAAGGAGAGAGTGGTGTCGAGGATGACACCGAGGCTCTTGACCTGAGGGGAGGGGGATAGCAGAGAGTTGTTAAGGGGGACGAGAAGATGTTCTGATTTTGAAATAGAGTTTTTGGTACCAACAAGAATGATTTCTGTTTTGTTACTGTTTAGTTGAAGGAAATTGTTAGAAAACCAGTGATTTAGCTCATTGAGACAGTCGGTGAGGATGGAGGGTGGGTGGGTGGAGTTAGGTTTTGATGACAAGTAGAGCTGCGTGTCATCAGCATAGCAGTGGAAATGGACGCCGTATTTGCGGAAGATGTGACCTAGAGGAAGGAGGTAAATGATGAAGAGGAGGGGTCCGAGGACAGAGCCTTGGGGGACACCCGTGGAGACAGGGGAAGACTGGGAACGGAAGGATTTAAGCTGAATGAATTGAGTGCGGTCAGAGAGATAGGAGTTGAACCAGTCTAACGGGGTACCTGAGATGCCAATGGAGGTTAGTCTGTTGAGGAGGATAGAATGACAGATGGTGTCGAAGGCAGAGCTTAGATCCAGAAGAATGAGGATGGACAGAAGACCAGAGTCAGCAGCAAGAAGGAGGTCGTTAGTAATTTTTACTAGAGCTGTTTCGGTGCTATGGTGGGGGCGAAATCCAGATTGAAACTCTTCATAAATGTTGTTGTTGGACAGGTGTGAGTGAAGTTGACTAGCAACAGTTTTTTCAAGGATCTTGGAGATGAAGGGCAGATTGGAGATCGGACGAAGATTACTGAAGTTGGTGAAGTCAAGACCTGGTTTCTTGATGATGGGGGTGATGGCAGCAGATTTGAAGGCTGTGGGAACAATGCCAGAGGTTAGGGAGGAGTGGATGATATTAGTGATGATAGGGAGCAGAGACGGGAGACAGGATTTAACAAGAACTGTGGGAAATGGGTCAAGTTGACAGGATGAGGACTTGGACTTGCTGATAATGTCAGCAATGTTATCAGCAGAGGGGAGGGAGAAGACAGAGAAAGGGAGGGAGGGGGGAGTTCAACATGGATGTTGGGGGCAGTATTTGGACCAAGGTGTTTATGAATTGAAATAATCTTTTCATTGAAATATGACATCAGGGAGTTGCAAAATTCTGTGGAAACCATGTGAGAGGGTAGAGAGTTAGGAGATGAGACAGAACGGTGAAGGAGAGAGAACAATGTTTTTGAATTACCAACATTGGAACTGATGATGTCAGAGAAGTAGCTGGATTTGGCTTGAGAAATACTGTTCTTGTAATGGATGAGGTGGTTTGCATAAAGTTCCTTGTGAATTGTGAGACCGGATTTTTTATAAAGACGCTCTAGCCGCCAACCTTTGTAAAAGAGAATAACTCATTACTGTTTGTTTTGTGTTTGCAGGTGCGCCCCTAGGAGAGGAGAGGTCCTGTTTTTTTTTTAGGAGATCCAGATTGAGGTGAGTGTCGATGGACAGAGGAGCCGGTTGACCCAGTCTGAAGAGTTTGATGGCTGCAGTTGAAGGGACACCGTTGATCCACAGGTGAGCCACAGAGGAGAAATGAGGCCCTAGGAAGGCTTTGGTCCTTCATGCTTGTCCCGCTCAAGGAGAAGCAATGCCGGGCAGCCATCTTCTCTTCAGATGAAGAGTATTTTCATCTTCCAGAAAGATACCTGCTGGACAAGACCCTCTGTTTTTTTGACGCGAGGCAGGATTCGGATGTTTCTGCCTCCGACAAGGAGTCAGTTAGCAGCTTGCCACTGACTGGGCCTAGAATGAAGCTAGAATGAAGGGAAACCTGAACTCTGAACCCTGAAGCGACTGAAGTACAAAAATAAGACTTTGACATAAATATCACAAACTTTATCTTTGACGCACACGAATAAAGGTCCTTTCAGACCTCTCTAAAAAAGCTAAGTCTGGTCCTCTTGACTTGAAGTCTTTCGGACGAAAGACGAAACGTTTCTATAATTTTGCTTTTTTTTTTTTTTTTTTTTGAATGTCCAGAGGACCAGACTCAGCTTTTTTAAAATTTTCTACCTGGATTATTGAGCATGCATCAGGGTGTCCTTTCAGACCATTTTGTGCTTAAGTGAGAACTGCACTTTATTAAAATCAGACAACATTGTGCTTTAAAAACAAGACTGCAATTAAAACATGTTTTAACGAGCCGCTTCTCCGTCAAAGTGCGGGACTTTTTTTTTTTTCTGATAACAAAACATTTTTTGAGTATTCAGTCAAAGTAATATGGAACCACCAGAACTAGTTTCTTTTTGACAGTTGCATACATCAGTGCTAAGTTTGGGATTACTCATGCAAATTCATCACTCTTTGGCAACTTTCAGTACCATGCTCAGCTGCCTTGTGCTCGTTTTCTTTTCTTTCTTTTGCTTTCTTACCAATTTTTCAACTTCAGATCGGGAAATGAACTAAGTGAGCTATGACCTTGACACAATGCTAAAGAAAAATGTGTAAAAAAAAAAAAACACGAAAGTTGCCCTAGACTCACCTTCACTTTGCACATTATCTTCAGTTTGCATTGTTTCAGTAAATATGGCTTTAACAGGTTCCCTGGTTCTATTATTTTCAAAACTGTAGACTAGTTTTTGTTGTTTTCAAACCAAAACGAAGACACTTTTTTTCCCCTCCTCATTTGTGATTTGGAAATGATTTAATCTTGCTAGTTTTGATTCTTTGGATATGTGAGGAACTAATGTGGAGCTTCTCAGATGAACTGGGGAACACACAGACACATGTAGCTGCAGGTTTCTGAGGGGTACACTAACCTGGCCTTGGATCAGAACCAGAACTCTGGAGAATGGTCCAAGAGAAAACTGAATAAATCCAGAAATGTTCGATCCAGAGATACTAAACATGTCCTCACAGAGATAGTACCCCCCCCCCCCACACACACACACACACACACACTCATCTGGGACTTTTTAAGGTGGAATTTGTTTCCTCCCTCTGTTGGAAGATAAGGAT
>JBBPBX010028802.1:0-11534 GCA_038048925.1 Garcialebias charrua | reverse complement strand
CACACACACACACACACACACACACACACGCACACACACACACACAAATGGAAGTGGACATAGTGGAAAGTGGAAATCTCTAAATCAAGCGTCGTCATTTCGGTGTAACCACAAACCTCAAAATCCTGAACCAATGACATGAGCGAGGAGAAGAAAGAATGAGAGGAACCAAGGAGAGTGAAGGAGAACATGTTGAAGGAAACAGACGAGTAGCCAAGTGAGGACGAGAGCAAAACAAAAGAAAGAAGATGAAAAATCAGAATAAAAATAGAGAATAAATTACAGAAAGCAGTCTTATGGACTGTGTGATGTCAGAGGGAACAGGAAGAGGTTTGGGTCTGTTTACATCAGATTCAGACGTCGCTTCCAGACTAAAGTCAGCTCGGGTTAAAAACACCTCTGAAAGTTTTGACGGTGGAAACCTGATAAAAATTAAATTGTAATTTAGGTTTAGACAGACCATGAATGAGGTCCGAAGGCCCATCGATCATTCAATCGAATGAACGAATGTACAAATATATACATATACAGGTAGTCCTCGACTTATGACGGTATCGAGTTACGACGTTTCGCGGTTACGACACATCTCCAAAAAAAAAAAAAAAAAATTGTTATTATTATTTGGACAATTTATTTTGAAAAGCCGAGTTACGCAGTTTCCGGTTTTATGGCGTAAACGTAGCTGCAGCGCAATAATGCCCTGCACTCTCTAAAAAAGCTAAGTCTGGTCCTCTGGACATTCAAAAAACAAAACTGTACTGTGAACGCGGTTTTACGTCGTAAATAAATATAGAGGATGGACCGAGCTGGACAGCTGGACGGTGGTTTTACGTCGTAAACAAATGCAGAATACGGAGGAGGGACGGAGGAAAGGCTTCACCAGCATCCCAGTAGGAAATTAACTCTTTTTTCCTTTCATTATGGCTCCAAATGTATGTGTTTTTTGATAATTATGTAGGGTACTGTGTTAGGATAGGCTAAGTGCTTGGTAAAAAACAGTACTGTACATATAAGGTGCAGTATTTACGTATGTTCCAACTTATGTCGAAATTCGGTTAACAACGCCGCGTAGGAACGGATATATATATATATATATATATATATATATTTGGGGTGTAACGGTACGCTAAAATCACATTTCGGTTCGGTTCAACTACAAGGAGAGCTCGGTTCGGTTTATTTTCGGTACAAATTTTTTTTTTTTTACAAAATAAAGACTTACAAAATGTTTATTTTGAAAATATGCCAAAAATATGTTTGTATTGTATTGTAGTAATAAATAAAAGTGACCCATTTGGATGATATTTTAAATAAACAGCACTCTACAATAAATAAACTATATGAACAATAATAAAAATCTTAATAAATGCAATAACAGTCAGAACCAGAACAATAAGCAGCAACAGACTGTTTACAATCTAACTAATCAAGTTTTTGTTCAGTAGCAGCAGTGTGGCTGTATTTGTCCTCATTACTGTACTCACAACTTCTTCTTGGTGCAGGTGTTGGAACAGTTCAGAGTTCAGTTCAGTCATCACACACTTCTTAGCTGCAGGTGGATTTACCTCTGTCACAGACTGGAAATAAAAAACAAAAGAGATTTAAAAAAAACAAGTTAATAAGATTATGATTTAAAAAAAAAGATTATTTAGATAATAATAAAACAATACCTCTTGAACGGTTGAATCTCTCACTCTTCATCATCATGGCAGGGCTTTAATCTGGTCCAGGGCTTGTTGTTGACAACATCAGTTAGTTTTTTCATAAAGAGCTGAACTTTTTGAAGTGTTGACGTGATGAATGTCTCATAGCGACGCTCAGCAACTTTAAAGCCTGCGCATATAACAACGTTCAGACTTAGATTCGAGATTTAAAAACTCATACAGCTTGTGTTATTGCTCTGGACCGCTCTGATTACCTGATGAAGTAGTTTTAATACAGCTGCTGTTCACGTTCGGATGAAGTAGTTTTAATACAGCTCTTCGTTCACGTTCGGATGACAGTTTCCAGCGCGTTCACGTTTTAGACGTGTTGCTGCTCAGAGAGCTGCGTCACGCAGCTGCTGCAGAGTCTTCATGAAGCAACGTCCACACAAGCTGCGCGTGCGCTCGTCTTTTAACAAGAAAGCTATAACGTTCACAAACAGGAGACCGCACGAGATGCTAACGGCTAAATGCTGCGCGTGCCACGCGATAATAGCTCCGTGCTGAAACGCGCCCAGGAAATTTTGTTCCGCGGTGCATATATTCCCCTGTTAAGAACGTTTAATGAGTGAAAAAATAACCGAAACGGTACGCAGGTGGACCGAACCGAACGTGGTGTACCGAAACGGTTCGGTACACCCATTACAACCGTTACATGCCTAATATATATATATATATATATATATATATATATATATATATATATATATATATATATATATATATATATACTATATATATATATATATATATATATATATATATATATATATATTACATATACAGGGAACCCCCAGACCTACGAACGAGTTCCGGACCTAAGGACCGTTCGCAGCTCGATTCTGCCGTATCTAGGGGGTGAAAATAGCGTCCCGTTCGTAGGTCCTGGTTTCATTCGTAGGTCGCGGAAATAACGCTAACGGAGCGCCGCACACATATTTATCGGCATGAGACTGAACAAGCAGACATACTGGGCCATAAACATGCACATAACTTTATTTACAAACACTTATCTAACACATTACACCACACATTCATCCATAAACACACACAGTAACTGTATATCAGTAACTTAACATCAGAACTGCAGCAAATCAGGTAGATTGTGACCTACAAAATGATGTCAACCATGAACCCTTCTCAAAGAGCATCTTTTAACATCAGAACAGCAGCAAATCAGCAGGAACTCACATCAGCAAAATGATGTCAACAATGACACATGAGCACTTCTCAAAGAGCATCTTTTAACATCAGAACAGCAGCAAATCAGCAGGAACTCACATCAGCAAATGATGTCAACAATGAAACATCAACACTTCTCAAAGTGTAGCTTTTAACATCAGAACTGCAGCAAATCTGCATAAAACCACATGCATCCATCCATCCATCCATCAGCAAAATGATGTCAACCATGAAACATTAGCACTTCTCAAAGAGCAGCTTTTAACATCAGAACAGCAGCAAATCAGCAGGAACTCACATCAGCAAAATGATGTCAACAATGAAACATCAACACTTCTCAAAGTGCAGCTTTTAACATCAGAACAGCATCAAATCAGGAACTCACATCCATCCATCCATCAATCCATCAGCAGCATCACATCTATCAGAAACATGTTGCAACCATCATTTTTTTTAAACCAGTGCGTAGATGTGTGTCCATGTGCATGAGAAAGAAGTCCATGAACTCAGAAAAAGCTAGAAGCAGCAGAAAAATGAAACAAAATTGCCTTACTTTGACTGAAGTGTAGGTAGACAGACGATGTTTTTCTCATGATCAAACCTGCATCTGATGGAACTGCTTAGCCATTGCTCAACAATGAATGTTGGGAGCATTTTAGGCCAGCTGTTAGTTCAGGCAGGTGTCAGTTCAGATGTGTGGTTCTGGGGCCTCATGTATCAACCGTGCGTGCGCACAAAAACATTGCGCACGTCACTTTCCACGCAAAACCCCGTATGTATCAAAACTGAACTGAACGTGAATATATGCGCATCCAGGTACATATCCACGCAAGCTCCCGAGCAGGCGTACGCACGTTTCTGTGGTTCTTGTTCCTTTGGCGACACTTACAGGTGTTTCAGAGAAACTGAAGCCCCACAGTCTGTGGTTGACTTTAAGAGCGGCTTGAAGACCTTTCTTTTCAACCGAGCATACTTTACTCCTCATGATTCTACTTTTGATCTTAGCTGATACTGTTGTTGATTTTAATTGTTTTATTATTTGTCTTATTGACATTCAAATATGTTGCACCTTGTAGCACTTTGAGATTTCCATTAATGAAAAGTGCGTTATAAATTGAATTCATTATTATTATTATTATTATTATTATTATTAACTGTTCATGATGTGAAAATGATTAATATTCCCTCCAAACACACGATTAACAAGTATTACATCCACATGACGCAGTGAAATAAAGGACGCGCAAAGTTGTGCCAAAAATAAATTTAACAGGAACGGATTCATTCAGCCTTACTGGAGGTTATAATAAATAGTGTAACACGCAGAGCATTTATTTAGAAACAGATATAATTTTCCGATCTAGGATATGGCTTATCAGCCGTTTTCAGAAATAATAATTTTTCAGTTTGGCACTGCTGCTGCGCTCTGGGGAGCCGTGCATCACGCGTGCATACAGAAGCAGCGGTCAAACTGTTCCACAGAGGGAGCTGCAGGTCGATCGGGACTGTGCAGTCCAGTCCACACAAAGCCGGATCATGTCCAATGGAATGTCTCATCCATATGATTCCAAAGGCTGAGTGGTCGCGCTTGGAGCGCGCGCGCACCCTCACCGGTGTCGACACGGCAGCTGGAGGTGTTTCATTATCTGCGTTTATTGTAGATTTCTCCAAAATGACACGTGAAAGTACACCTTATATAACTTGTAGGAGAGTAAAAGCTTCACAGACAGACTGCGCACAGGGCTGCGGAGGGCGCAGCGTCTGGAGACGCCAACATCACGTGATGTCATGAAATGTCTCCACCAAGACGCACAGACTCGTTTCTTCACATCATCTACATAAACAAAGATCTATGTTCTAGCAAACATCCAAGTAAGTTCCTCTGTGTTTACAGTAATAATGGTAATAAACTCGTGCGCAAAGTTAATATTTCCACACAGAATGAATGAATGAGCCGGTTCGCGCACCACAGCAGGGTGCGCATACCGACACACAATCACTCGTTCTTTGCATGATGAACACATTTTATTACTATTCTTACTTAGGATGTTTGTCCTCACTCATATTATATTAAATTCATTATTTTCCCGAATCTAGAAATGATTTCTGATCGCGCAGGGATCAAACAAACATGTCCTTCACACATGCAGGAAGTAATTAGCATCTGTTTAACATATGTAAATGTAGGCGTGTCAGGGGAGGTGTCTCACGTGCGCTCAGTTCCACGTCAATTGTGATGTACAAAAGGAATGTGCGTGGATTCAGGTGTACGCACAGTTTGATAAATCTGGATCTTTTTGTGCGTAGACACTTTTCTGGATTTCACCGTACGTCACTTTTCAGTAGGAAATCCACGCAGGTTTTTGATACATGAGGCCCCAGATGTGAGCAGGACTGTGCATCACATGAAGTTTTTTTGGATTTTGGCAGTAGTCATTTAGGCAGAACGACACAAAGGTGATGGATGGAGGCAACATGCAGGACACCAGAGGCAGGAAGAACAGAAGTGCAGGAAGACAGTGTGGCAGGCAGACGTCCATTCATGTAGAAAGTGCAAGATGTGATCTGTGTAAGAATGAACACAAACATGAAAATGTATAGTTACAGCTGGAAAATCACTTGCAAAGAAAACATGAAAAACACACAGAGAACAAGTTCTACTCACTGCTGATGTTCACAAACGGGTGACACTGGAGACAAGCTATGGCATCATGTAGGACAGACGTGGCAGGACAGAGAGGCTGGAGGCAGAGCAGCAGGTGTACGTAGCACCAGATGCTGTTCCATGAGGTGGAGCAGCAAGTGGATGATCTGTTGAAACACACCCACACAGACGTCAACACCTGCAGATAAAAAAAACACATAGAAGAACAACTTCTCCTCACGTGTGTGGTGCGCATGTGTGGAGCTGGAGGACAGGCAGGAGGCTGGAGGAGGTGCAGGAGGCTGGAGGCAGAGCAGCAGGTGTACGTAGCACCAGAGGCTGTTCCATGAGGTGGAGCAGCAAGTGGATGATCTGTTGAAACACACCCACACAGACGTCAACACCTGCAGATAAAAAAAACACATAGAAGAACAACTTCTCCTCACGTGTGTGGTGCGCATGTGTGGAGCTGGAGGACAGGCAGGAGGCTGGAGGAGGTGCAGGAGGCTGGAGGCAGAGCAGCAGGTGTACGTAGCACCAGAGGCTGTTCCATGAGGTGGAGCAGCAAGTGGATGATCTGTTGAAACACACCCACATAGACGTCAACACCTGCAGATATAAAAAAACACATAGAAGAACAACTTCTCCTCACGTGTGTGGTGCGCATGTGTGGAGCTGGAGGACAGGCAGGAGGCTGGAGGAGGTGCAGGAGGCTGGAGGCAGAGCAGCAGGTGTACGTAGCACCAGAGGTTGTTCCATGAGGTGGAGCAGCAAGTGGATGATCTGTTGAAACACACCCACATAGACGTCAACACCTGCAGATATAAAAAAACATAGAAGAACAACTTCTCCTCACGTGTGTGGTACGCATGTGTGGAGCTGGAGGACAGGCAGGAGGCTGGAGGAGGTGCAGGAGGCTGGAGGCAGAGCAGCAGGTGTACGTAGCACCAGAGGTTGTTCCATGAGGCGGAGCAGCAGGTATACGTACTGTACGCTGTTCCATGAGGCGGAGCAACAAGTGGTTCTGTTGAAACCCACATACACAGACGTCAACACCTGCAGATAAAAAAAACAGACAACAACAACAACTTCTCCTTACCTGTGTGGTGTTGTGGTGCACGTGTGTGGATGGACCAGGGGGGCGTGCCGTTTTGGAGGCTGTCGACAGAGAGGTGATGATTACAGTAAGTGTAGATGTACCATAAAACAAAAAATAAAGTAAAAAACATTAACATGTCTTTGCTGTACCTTTCTGACGATGCTGTGCTGGTATGTGAGGGTGGGCAGGTCAGTGATGGAATGGTGGAGCTGGTGGAGAGGAGGGGAAGCAGGAGGAATAGCAGGCTGTGAACATAAACAGAGACAAATTGATTACAGTAACAGATTAAATTAATGTGTGTAACATGACACAACTCCGAAAAATAAAAATAACATTTCATTACAGTACGTACTGTACCTGGAGGGAGGGAGCAGGGGGGGTTGGGTTGTTGGGCATTTTTCACTGGGGAGAGGGTGGGTTGTCCATGGCCTCCTCCTGGCTTTCTGCAGGAGGACTGGATGGCCTTTCAGCTGGTGCACCAGCAGATCCTGGAGGTGGTGCTGTGACCTTTGTCACAAAATTAAGCATGCTGCTCTGCACCTGTTGGTGTTTTTTGTCATCCAGGATCTGCTGGTAACACGCAACTTCATTTAAGACACCCCGACGGACCCTGGAGGACCTCTCCCTATCGGGGTCCTGCTTCTCCATCCTCGCCAGGAAGCTGTGGAGTTCTTTAAAGCCCAGCACCATCTCCTGCCTGGTGAAGGTCGGAGGGATGGCCTCCTCCTACTCCTGCACATCCTCTTCCTCACCCGGGACGTGCCTGTCCAGGTGAATCAGGTCGTCTGGGGACAGCTTCTCTCCTGATGCACCCAGCAGGTGTTGGATATCGTCCTGGTCCATGTCGAGCTCCAGTGACCTGCCCATCCTCATAACATCCTCGATAACACGGTCCACCTCCTGGGAATCGTGTACCCCCTGAACAAGCTCTGGACAGAGCTTCTTCCAGACTCCGCACATGTTGTTTGGAGTCACACAATCCCAGGAGTGGCCAATGTTCTGCACAGCATGGAGGATGTTGTAGCTACACCAGTAGTGTGCTGGTAAAGATCCTCAGTCGTCCAGGACATGATAAATCAAAAAGGCGTTCAATTCAAGATCAACTGGACTTTATTTGTAACAGAAGACGTTTCGCTTCTCATCCGAGAAGCTTTATCAATTGATAAAGCTTCTCGGATGAAAAGCGAAACGTCTTCTGTTACAAATAAAGTCCAGTTGATCTTGAATTGAACGCCTTTTTGATTTACGCCAGTAGTCTTTCAGTGTGAGGGTCTGAGAGTTCTCGGTTGCCTCCAAAGCGGCACGGATGACTCTCTGTAGGTAGTACGCCTTAAACTTACCAATAACCCCCTGGTCCATTGGCTGTATCAAAGACGTGGTGTTGGGAGGCAGGTACACTACCTTCACATGGGTGTTCAACTCGGTGAGACCAGGGGGTGTCCTGGAGCGTTGTCCAAAACCAGCAGGATTTTGAAGGCAATCTTTTTGGTGTGGCAAAAACTGCGGACCTCTGGTACAAAGTTGTAGGTGAACCATTTTGTAAAAACTTCCAGCGTCACCCAAGCCTTGCGATTAGAGGTCCAAAAGACTGGAAGCTGTGTTTTATCAACATTTTTAAAGGCTCTGGGTTTTCCAAACTGATACACCAACAACGGCTTGAGTTTGCAATCACCCGCAGCATTGCCCCCCACCAGCAAGGTCAAACGCTCCTTGCCGACCTTGTGGCCCGGTGCGGTTCGTTCTTCCTTACTGATGTAGGTCCTGTCTGGCAAACGCTTCCAGAACAGCCCTGTCTCATCGACGTTGAACACCTGCTGGGCAGTGTACCCGCCGTCCCTGATGATGTCAGCCAGTCTTGCGGGGAAGGCCGCAGCTGCCTCGTGGTCAGCACTGGCGGCCTCACCTGTTTAAATGCACACAAAATGACATGGTTAAGCTGTTGTAACACTGTAATAAAAGGAAAAAGGAAAAAATAATAATAATTCGTAAGTCATGGACTACCTGTACCTACAGTATTAAAAAATTAAAATGAGAAATTAAATGCTCACCCTGCACTCTGATGTTGTGGAAGTTGTGTCTTTTCCTGAAACGATCAAACCATCCTTTTGATGCGTTGAACGTCTCTGGTCCCTCCAACTCTCCTGACGTGCTGCTTGAAGTCCCTCCTCCAGCGCTCTGGGAAGACGTCCCCTCACCCGGATCACTCTGGGAAGACGTCCCCTGACCCGGATCGCTCTGGGAAGACGTCCCTTCACCCTGATCGCTCTGTGCCCCCCCTGCCCCCCTGCACCTCCCCCACTCGTCCCTAGTTCTTGCAGCCTTTTATTCATTCATTCATTCATTCAACCTTTATTTATACAGGCTAGCCTCGTTGAGTCACGGGGACTCATTTACAAGAGGGACCTGTCTCACTCACACCAAACAACCATCCACTCTCACACTCACACCTAGGGTCAATTTAGAGTCACCAATCAGCCTAACAAGCATGTTTTTTGGTCTGTGGGAGGAAACCGGAGTACCCGGAGGAAACCCACGCATGCACGGGGAGAACATGCGACCTGGGATACCCTAGTATCTGTCCTATTTTGGATGGTGTCATGCCCTCATTTGACATTTTAATTATTTTTGCCTTTGTCTCCAGTGTTAAGGTTCTACAAGTTTTTTTTTCCCTCTGCCGCGTCCGCGGACTTTCCTGGTCTCTTTGGAGCCATTTTTCAACAATTAGCGTAAGAGCTAACGTGCTAATTCCTAAGGAGCAAAAAAGAAAATTAATGCTAACGTTCACAAATGAATGCTAACGTGCAAACGTTTGCTTTCGTTTAAAAAATATTAGTTTGTAATTTAGGTACAGTACCTGTCCGTTCAATGACCCGTTGAAAATTAGCGTAGGGTAGCACACAGGGTACGTGCTAACGTGCTAATTCCTAAGGAGCAAAAATGAAAATTAATGCTGCTAACATTGACAAATGAATGCTAACATGCTAACGTTTGCTTTCGTCTAAAAATGCTAAATTTAAATTTATTACCTGTTCGTTCGTTCGTTGTGTTGTTTGTTCGTTGTGTTGTTTGTTCGTTTGTTCGTTTGTTCGTTTGTTTGTTGTTCGTTGTTCACTCTCGCGGTAACTATCCACCAGGATGGACAAAATGGCTGCAGCCCTTTAAATAGTACCGCTTTACCTGTACGGATCCCTCCGCCGCCAGGTGCACTGCGGCTGTGGGTACATCCGCCGGAAGCCCAGCCCCCCCTCTCTCGCTGGCGGTACTTTTCCACTGTCATGCGCAGTGTCATGCCCATGCCCAACAAACAACAGCCAAGGCAATCCCCTCCCCCACCTGGCCGCTTGCCGTACTGACGCAGTTACGCCGTAGCTCGATTATATACTTGTAATAGGGCTCGTTCGTAGGTCGTGCATCAGTATGCCGTAGCTCGATTATATATTTTAACTTGGTTCGTTCGTAGGTCACGAACTTTTTGCCGTACGTCGATGGCATTCTTTAAAATGGCTCGTTCGTAGGTCCAGGGTCGCCCTAGGTTGATGGAGTCGTAGGTCGGGGGTTGGGTGTATATATATATATGTACATAGTCAATATCTATATTTAAGAAAATGATTAAAACAAAATGTCTGAACAAATATTCATAAATTGGTCTATATCCAAATTACTACCGGTGTATATGGTATTGTGTGAGAAGTCATTTGTTATCTTGTATTTTTTTTGTATGTGATTGCTGTTTGAATTGATTGTTTGAATTAATTTTGTTTGAAGAAGGGGCAGACATAATAAGATTTTTTTCTTCTTCTGCCTCCTTTCAAATGGGCAGCACGGTGGCACAACTGGTAGAGCTACTGCCTCTCAGCGAGAAGGTTGCCGGTTCAAATCCCGGTCCGGGGCCTTTCTGGGTGGAGTTTGCATGTTCTCCCCGTGCATGCGTGGGTTTCCTCCGGGTACTCCGGTTTCCTCCCACAGACCAAAAAACATGCTTGTTAGGCTGATTGGTGACTCTAAATTGACCCTAGGTGTGAGTGTGTGTGAGAGTGGATGGTTGTTTGGTGTGAGTGAGACAGGTCCCTCTTGTAAATGAGTCCCCGTGACTCAACGAGGCTAGCCTGTATAAATAAAGGTTGAATGAATGAATGAAAAAAAAACATGTATTGTTTTCTTTTTTGTGGTTTTGTAAATAATGTTCTTGTTTTTTTTATTTGAAATGAATAAATGAAAATATATCTATATATCATTTAATATCTTAAACCAATATTGTATTTTTACAAACTCAAGATTTATCAACTCAATCATTTGTTCCAAGTCTTTACCCGAACAAAAGAAAGTAGTGTCATCAGCAAAAAGAGTACATTTAAGGACACTGGACACCTTCATTAAATCATTTACATTTAAAATAAACAACTTGGGTCCATACATACATACATACATACATACATACATACATACATACATACATACATACATACATACATACATACATACATACATACATACATACATACATACATACATACATACATACATACATACATACATACATACATACATACATACATACATACATACATACATACATACATACATACATACATACATACATACATACATACATACATACATACATACATACATACATACATACATACATACATACATACATACATACATACATACATACATACATACATACATACATACATACATACATACATACATACATACATACATACATACATACATACATACATACATACATACATACATACATACATACATACATACATACATACATACATACATACATACATACATACATACATACATACATACATACATACATACATACATACATACATACATACATACATACATACATACATACATACATACATACATACATACATAC
>JBBPBX010028801.1:21440-36305 GCA_038048925.1 Garcialebias charrua | reverse complement strand
TGTGTGTGTTGTTGTCAACAGGACTGTGTGTGTTGTCAACAGGAATGTGTGTGTTGTCAATGTGTGTTGTTGTCAACAGGACTGTGTGATGTTGTCAACGGGACTGTGTATGTGGTTGTCAACGGGACTGTGAGTGTTGTTGTCAACGGGACTGTGAGTGTTGTTGTCAACGGGACTGTGAATTTTGTTGTCAACGGGCCTGTGAGTGTTGTTGTCAACAGGACTGCGTGTGTTGATGTAAACAGGACTGTGTGTTGATGTTGTAAACAGGACTGTGTGTTGATGTTGTAAACAGGACTGTGTGTTGATGTTGTAAACAGGACTGTGTGTTGATGTTGTGAACAGGACTGTGTGTTGATGTTGTGAACAGGACTGTGTGTTGATGTTGTAAACAGGACTGTGTGTTGATGTTGTAAACAGGACTGTGTGTTGATGTTGTAAACAGGACTGTGTGTTGATGTTGTAAACAGGACTGTGTGTTGATGTTGTAAACAGGACTGTGTGTTGATGTTGTAAACAGGACTGTGTGTTGATGTTGTAAACAGGACTGTGTGTTGATGTTGTAAACAGGACTGTGTGTTGATGTTGTCAACAGGACTGTGTGTTGTTGTCAACAGGACTGTGTGTTGATGTTGTAAACAGGACAGTGTGTTGTTGTCAACAGGACAGTGTGTTGTTGTCAACAGGACTGTGTGTTGTTGTCAACAGGACTGTGTGTTGATGTTGTATACAGGACTGTGTGTTGTTGTCAACAGGACTGTGTGTTGTTGTCAACAGGACTGTGTGTTGATGTTGTAAACAGGACTGTGTGTTGATGTTGTAAACAGGACTGTGTGTTGATGTTGTAAACAGGACTGTGTGTTATTGTCAACAGGACTGTGTGTTGATGTTGTAAATAGGACTGTGGTTTGATGTTGTAAACAGGACTGTGTGTTGATGTTGTCAACAGGACTGTGTGTTGATGTTGTAAACAGGACTGTGTGTTGATGTTGTAAACAGGACTGTGTGTTGATGTTGTAAACAGGACTGTGTGTTGATGTTGTAAACAGGACTGTGTGTTGATGTTGTAAACAGGACTGTGTGTTGTTGTCAACAGGACTGTGTGTTGATGTTGTAAACAGGACTGTGTGTTGTTGTTGTAAACAGGACTGTGTGTTGTTGTCAACAGGACTGTGTGTTGATGTTGTAAACAGGACTGTGTGTTGATGTTGTAAACAGGACTGTGTGTTGATGTTGTAAACAGGACTGTGTGTTGATGTTGTAAACAGGACTGTGTGTTGTTGTCAACAGGACTGTGTGTTGATGTTGTAAACAGGACTGTGTGTTGATGTTGTAAACAGGACTGTGTGTTGTTGTCAACAGGACTGTGTGTTGATGTTGTAAACAGGACTGTGTGTTGTTGTCAACAGGACTGTGTGTTGATGTTGTAAACAGGACTGTGTGTTGATGTTGTAAACAGGACTGTGTGTTGATGTTGTAAACAGGACTGTGTGTTGTTGTAAACAGGACTGTGTGTTGATGTTGTAAACAGGACTGTGTGTTGATGTTGTAAACAGGACTGTGTGTTGATGTTGTAAACAGGACTGTGTGTTGTTGTCAACAGGACTGTGTGTTGTTGTCAACAGGACTGTGTGTTGTTGTCAACAGGACTGTGTGTTGTTGTCAACAGGACTGTGTGTTGTTGTCAACAGGACTGTGTGTTGTTGTCAACAGGACTGTGTGTTGTTGTCAACAGGACTGTGTGTTGTTGTCAACAGGACTGTGTGTTGATGTTGTAAACAGGACTGTGTGTTGATGTTGTCAACAGGACTGTGTGTTGATGTTGTCAACAGGACTGTGTGTTGATGTTGTAAACAGGACTGTGTGTTGATGTTGTAAACAGGACTGTGTGTTGATGTTGTAAACAGGACTGTGTGTTGTTGTCAACAGGACTGTGTGTTGTTGTCAACAGGACTGTGTGTTGTTGTCAACAGGACTGTGTGTTGTTGTTGTCAACAGGACTGTGTGTTGATGTTGTAAACAGGACTGTGTGTTGATGTTGTAAACAGGACTGTGTTGTTGTCAACAGGACTGTGTGTTGATGTTGTAAACAGGACTGTGTGTTGTTGTAAACAGGACTGTGTGTTGATGTTGTCAACAGGACTGTGTGTTGATGTTGTAAACAGGACTGTGTGTTGATGTTGTAAACAGGACTGTGTGTTGTTGTCAACAGGACTGTGTGTTGTTGTCAACAGGACTGTGTGTTGTTGTAAACAGGACTGTGTGTTGTTGTCAACAGGACTGTGTGTGTTGTCAACAGGACTGTGTGTTGTTGTCAACAGGAATGTGTATGTTGATGTTGTCAACAGGACTGTGTGTTGATGTCAACAGGACTGTGTGTTGTTGTCAACAGGACTGTGTGTTGATGTTGTAAACAGGACTGTGTGTTGATGTTGTCAACAGGACTGTGTGTTGATGTTGTCAAAAGGACTGTGTGTTGATGTTGTAAACAGGACTTTGTGTTGATGTTGTAAACAGGACTGTGTGTTGTTGTCAACAGGACTGTTTGTTGTTGTTGTCAACAGGACTATGTGTTGATGTTGTAAACAGGACTGTGTGTTGTTGTCAACAGGACTGTGTGTTGTTGTCAACAGGACTGTGTGTTGTTGTCAACAGGACTGTGTGTTGTTGTTGTCAACAGGACTGTGTGTTGATGTTGTAAACAGGACTGTGTGTTGTTGTTGTAAACAGGACTGTGTCTTGTTGTCAACAGGACTGTGTGTTGTTGTAAACAGGACTGTGTGTTGATGTTGTAAACAGGACTGTGTGTTGATGTTGTAAACAGGACTGTGTGTTGATGTCAACAGGACTGTGTGTTGTTGTCAACAGGACTGTGTGTTGATGTTGTAAACAGGACTGTGTGTTGATGTTGTAAACAGGACTGTGTGTTGTTGTAAACAGGACTGTGTGTTGATGTTGTAAACAGGACTGTGTGTTGATGTTGTAAACAGGACTGTGTGTTGATGTTGTAAACAGGACTGTGTGTTGATGTTGTAAACAGGACTGTGTGTTGTTGTCAACAGGACTGTGTGTTGATGTTGTAAACAGGACTGTGTGTTGATGTTGTAAACAGGACTGTGTGTTGATGTTGTAAACAGGACTGTGTGTTGATGTAAACAGGACTGTGTGTTGATGTTGTAAACAGGACTGTGTTGATGTTGTAAACAGGACTGTGTGTTGATATTGTAAACAGGACTGCGTGTTGATGTTGTAAACAGGACTGCGTGTTGATGTTGTAAACAGGACTGTGTGTTGTTGTAAACAGGACTGTGTGTTGTTGTAAACAGGACTGTGTGTTGTTGTAAACAGGACTGTGTGTTGTTGTTGTTGTCAACAGGACTGTGTGTTGATGTTGTAAACAGGACTGTGTGTTGATGTTGTAAAC
This sequence comes from Garcialebias charrua, assembly GCA_038048925.1. Classification (NCBI taxonomy): domain Eukaryota; kingdom Metazoa; phylum Chordata; class Actinopteri; order Cyprinodontiformes; family Rivulidae; genus Garcialebias; species Garcialebias charrua. Next base: position 32,881 of record JBBPBX010028801.1, on the reverse strand, counting down.
AGGACTGTGTGTTGATGTTGTAAACAGGACTGTGTGTTGATGTTGTAAACAGGACTGTGTGTTGTTGTCAACAGGACTGTGTGTTGATGTTGTAAACAGGACTGTGTGTTGTTGTCAACAGGACTGTGTGTTGATGTTGTAAACAGGACTGTGTGTTGTTGTCAACAGGACTGTGTGTTGATGTTGTAAACAGGACTGTGTGTTGATGTTGTCAACAGGACTGTGTGTTGATGTTGTCAACAGGACTGTGTGTTGATGTTGTAAACAGGACTGTGTGTTGATGTTGTAAACAGGACTGTGTGTTGATGTTGTAAACAGGACTGTGTGTTGTTGTCAACAGGACTGTGTGTTGTTGTTGTCAACAGGACTGTGTGTTGATGTTGTAAACAGGACTGTGTGTTGATGTTGTAAAAAGGACTGGGTGTTGTTGTTGTAAACAGGACTGTGTGTTGATGTTGTAAACAGGACTGTGTGTTGTTGTCAACAGGACTGTGTGTTGATGTTGTAAACAGGACTGTGTGTTGATGTTGTAAACAGGACTGTGTGTTGATGTTGTCAACAGGACTGTGTGTTGATGTTGTAAACAGGACTGTGTGTTGATGTTGTAAACAGGACTGTGTGTTGATGTTGTAAACAGGACTGTGTGTTGATGTTGTAAACAGGACTGTGTGTTGATGTTGTAAACAGGGGCCTCATGTACAAAGACTTGCGTGGATTTCCTACTGAAAAGTGACGTACGGTCAAATCCAGAAAAGTGTGTACGACAAAAAAATCCAGATGTATCAAACTGTGCGTACACCGGAATCCACGCACATTCCTTTTGTACATCACAATCAACGTGGAACTGAGCGCACGTGAGACACCTCCCCTGACACGCCTTCATTTACATATGTTAAACAGATGCAAATTACTTCCTGCATGTGTGAAGGACATGTTTGTTTGATCCCTGCGCGATCAGAAATCATTTCTAGATTCAGGAAAATAATGAATTTAATATAATATGAGTGAGGAAAATAATCCTAAGTAAGAATAGTAATAAAATGTGTTCATCACGCAAAGAACGAGTGATTGTGTGTCGGTATTAGTGTGTGCGCGCACCCTGCTTTGGTGCGCAACCGGCTCATCCATTCATTCTGAGTGAAAATATTAACTTTGCGCACGAGTTTATTACCATAATTACTGTAAACACAGAGGAACTTAGATGTTTGGTAGAACATAGATCTTTGTTTATTTAATAGATGATATGAAGAAACGGGTCTGTGCGTCTCAGTGGAGAGTTTTCATGACATGACGTGATGTTGGAGTCTCCAAACGCTGCGCGCGCCACAGCCTTGTGCGCAATCTGTTTGTCTGTGAAGCTTTTACTCTCCTACAAGTTATATATGGTGTACTTTCACGTGTCATTTTGGAGAAATCTACAATAAACGCAGATTATGAATCACCTCCAGCTGCCGTGTAACACCGGCGAGGGTGCGCGCGCGCTCCAAAGCGCGACCACTCAGCCTTTGGAATCATATAGATGAGACATTCCATTGGACATGAATCGGCTTTGTGTGGACTGGACAGCCCTGATCGGCCTGCAGCTCCCTCAGGAAAGCTCGGGAACAGTTTGATCGCTGCTTCTGCATGTGCACGCGTGATGCACGGCTCCTGTGTTGCTCCAGAGCGCAGCAGTGCCAAACTGAAAAATGATTATTTCTGAAAACGGCTGATAAGCCATATCCTAGATCAGAAAATTATATCTGTTTATAAATAAATGCTCTGCGTGTTACACTATTTATTATATCCTCCAGTAAGGCTGAATGAATCCGTTCCTGTTAAATTTATTTTTGGCACAACTTTGCGCGTCCTTTATTTAACTGCGTCATGTGGATGTAATACTTGTTAATCGTGTGTTTGGTGGGAATATTAAAGTTGCAGTATGTAGCTTTTTTTATAAACATATTTCTTCTCTCAGTCACTATTTTTTGTCAGAGTGATGTTAAACAGGTAATCTTTGAGAAATACTATATTCCTCTGGCGTCTCCCGGTGGTTAAAATAGCATTTATAAAAACCAGAGCGGGCCGTTTTTGACCAGCCAATAATAATAATAATAATAATAATAATTGTCTAAGCTTGTCATCTGCGTATGTTTCCCATACACAGACGAAATTCGTCTCTGCATTTAACCCAACCACCTACCAGGCGGTGCAGTGAGCAGCCATAGAAAGCGCTCGGGGAGCTGGAGAAATAGGTGTGCACTCATAGACACCCCAAGATGTGTAGTGGCCGGGACGCGAACCCGCGTCCTTCGGGTCCCAAGTCAAACGCCCTACAGAGTTATTTTCATGAACGAGCTTCCCCCGCCCTCCCCCCGCCTCTCCCAGCGGCAGCGCGCAGCAGCCGGGCACGCTCCCGTCTCAAACAGTAGCTGTTTCAAGATGGCGGAGGTGGCGAGAGCTTCGAGTGCTCAAAGGATTGCAAAGCGATGCAGAGTTAGCAACTTTCCTGCTTGAAAAGTAAGTGTCTTTGCTTGACTCATGTGATAGCGCAAATGCCATGAAATTATCTACAACAGGCTAAAACCGTTTTCCGGCCTACAGCTGACGTGATGCTAATGGCAGCAGCTAACTCATTCAACCTCAGTATTGTTTTGATACGTACATTTAGTTATCCTAACTTATTGTATTGTGGATCAGCATGCAGATATGATGAAAGTACTGTAACTGCGCTGTCTGTGTAAGAGATGCATGATCACAACTAGCAATTAGCATATTGTCTGCAGATCATTTGGTGTTCATAATCTAAAAGTCTGTTAGTTGTACTACACAATATATGTTGTTGATGCATACATCTCAACCTCTTTGGACGTTTACCTGTATAAAGGGCCTCAAAAATTATTAATTTTTGGAATAAAATCTGTAAAACTTGCGGTGGGGTGGACGAGTTTGCTGCGGACATGAGCATGCAGTGAAGCAGGATGAAAGGAGAGCATAAAAAGTTCAAATTTTACTTCTAGCAGCAGAACAGGATGGAAGATGGCTGTTTGATGCTATTTTTTAAATCATCCTAAATGCTTTGATATGTTAGATAAATTTGTCATTGTGTGATAAATGTGTTGAAAAGAATATCTGATTATTGTTTGAACTACATTATATGTTTTTATGCAGAGATGATGACTTTGGGGAAGGTCTCAGAAGTGAATTTGGGGAGACTCCCATTCAGGTTTTGGAAACAAGGTAAGTAAGGGGAAACTGTATTTATGTCAAGATTATTTTATGGTTTGCACTGCAACTAATATAACTGTGATCATAATATTATTACACAATTTTAAAATGTAGATGGTAAGGTTGTATGTCTAATATTGTTTATGAAATGTATTTCCACCAGATATTACGGTAGGCAGAAACAAAAACCAAAGTTTAATAGTTGTTTTTATATAATCCATCCATCCATCCATCCATTTTCTTCCTCTTATCCGGGGTCGGGTCGCGGGGGTAGCAGCCTAAGTAGGGAGGCCCAGTCTTCCCTCTCCCCAGCCACTTGGAGCAGCTCCTCTGGGGGAATCCCAAGGCGTTCCCTGGCCAGCCGAGAAACATAGTCCCTCCAGCGTGTCCTGGGTCTTCCTCTGGGTCTCCTCCCGGTGGGACATGCCCGGAACACCTCACCAGGGAGGCGTCCAGGAGGCATCCTAACCAGATGCCCGAGCCACCTCAACTGGCTCCTCTCGATGTGGAGAAGCAGCGGCTCTACTCCGAGTCCCTCCCGGATGACTGAGCTTCTCACCCTATCTCTAAGGGAGAGTCCAGACACCCTGCGGAGAAAACTCATTTCAGCCGCTTGTATCCGAGATCTTGTTCTTTCGGTCATAACCCAGAGCTCATGACCATAGATGAGGGTGGGAACGTAGATCGATCGGTAAATTGAGAGCTTTGCCTTTTGACTCAGCTCTCTCTTCACCACGACAGACCGGTACAGCGCCCGCTTCACTGCGGACGCTGCACCTATCCGCCTATCAATCTCACGCTCCAGTTTTTATATAATGTATTTCTTTATTGTTATGGCTTTTCTGTGCTGCAATTTTAGTGGACATAAAATTAGAATAATACAGATGCACAATATTGACAATAAATATCTTTGAAGCTTATTTTTTTTATTATTTTATTTTTCTAACCACGTCACAGAAAATGTACAACTTTATAAATTTAAGAATTTTTAAAAAGATGACTTCATTAAAATTCTGTGTTCATGTATAACATACACTTGCACTGAACGTACGTATTTTAGTGCGTGTTAAAAATATGATTTTGTCTATACTTTCGAGTTAGTCTCATTAACTTTTATTGAGAAAATTTATTGTACTGGTTCCCAAGTACATGTTTCTTTATTTCATGATCAAACTTGATTATTGTTGCTTTAATAAAATATGTAATGTGTTTCCTCAGTATCAATGTTAGTTTGTTTTTTACGTTTATATTTTTTTTGTTTCAGTATGTCTTCGCTAGACATTCACGACGACAATGATGAAAGTGACTTGTTATTGCATGTTCTCTCCGTGCATGCGTGGGTTTTCTCCGGGTTCTCCGGTTTCCTCCCACAGTCCAAAAACATGCATGTTAGACTGATTGGTAACTCTAAATTGACCCTAGGTGTGAGTGAGACAGGTCTCTCTTGTAAATGAGTCCCCGTGGCTCAACGAGGCTAGCCTGTATAAATAAAGGTTGAATGAATGAATGTTCTTCTTCCTCAGGTTGTCAGCGCTGTCCTGTTGATGATGATGGTGGTGGTGGTCCCACAGACAGCAGCAAAGCCACACAGGAAGTCCTTTGAAGGTTTAGCAGAAGAAACGGTCCCTCTGCGTTTGGACCCAAACAATTTAGTTCCCAGCCTAAAAGTCAGTTCTTTGGCCAGCGACTCCATCTCACCGTGGACCTACAAGTGAGGCTTCAGCTCCTCAGTGTGTTGTCCTTCATGAAGCTCAGAGTCCTGTTAACAGTTTTTTGTCTCCTCTCTGTCCTCAGCATCTCCAGGGATGACAACATGTTCCCTCATGCGCTGTCGCAGGCTCACTGTTTGCTCAAAACCTGCCTGGACCACCAAGGACTGGAGGACGGGGGCCTGGAGTCCCGTCCCATTCTGCATCAGGTGCTGGTTCTGAGGCGAGTCAAGACGCCAGGGCCAGGCACAGCTACCACTACCGCCTGGAGTCCAAACTCATCTCAGTGGGTTGCACCTGCGTGAGACCGAAGGTGATCAACCAGCACTGAGGACTGACCCATGGAGACCAGATGAAGACCATCTCCACGTGGGGTGTCCTCCAAAGATCTGTGGCAGGGTGTGGCCTTGGGGCAATTTCAATCCCAAAAATCCTCAATTAAAAGAAAAGAACTTTTAAACGAGTTGATGAAGTTTATCAATGAACCTTAATTTTTTTATTTATATATACTGTATATATATATATATAGTCATTCATTCATTCAACCTTTATTTAGTCAGGTAAATCTCATTGAGCCTCGAGGGCTCATTTACAAAAGTGACCTGCTACTAACTAAAGAATGATGAACAGCAATGGTAGAATTTCTGTTCATCATTCTACATCATATATATATATATATATATATATATATATATATATATATATATATATATATATATATATATATATATATATATATATATATATATATATATATAGATATATATATATATAGATATATATATATATATATATAGATATATAGATATATATAATATATATAGATATATATATATATATAGATATATAGATAGATATATATACATATATATATATATATATCATATATAGATAGATATATATATACATATATAGATATACAGTATATATATAGTATATACTGTATACTGTAGTTATAAATATAGTTATTTTTTTATATAGATACCTATATTTATAACTATATATATATATAGTATATATACATATAGATACCTATATTTATAACTATATATATATATATTATATATATACACAAATGAAAGAGTGGAGATCAGGTGGTTCTCTATGGACTTTAGATGTTTGGACAAGCTGACAATCTGGAGAAGCTCCACATATTTATTGACCTGACCCACTTAAGTGAAGACCAGATCAGTCACCTGGGCCCTGCTTGCTGTTCTGTTGCCCTGAAGGCTGCAGGTTAGGAAGAATTTGGAGTTAATTAAGTTCTGTTTAATTTCTGTCCAGTTTTATTAAAGTTATTTAAATCAAACTAAGTACACAACAGAGTATTTAACATCAGGGTGGATGCTCAGTGCTTTATTTATGGTTATTTAAGTGCGTTATGTAACGGTTTGATGATCCTTGTCACATATTTATTTAGGTTTTTTGTGTATTTATTGTCTAAATAAATAAATAAAAAAGATTTTGTCGCTGTGTTCTTTCAAATAGAAAATTATTTCACTGCATGTTCATGAAGAATCATCAATTTAAATGTTTGCATGAAAACAGGGTGACTATGAGAACTGTTTGTTTTCATCAACTCCCCCTGTGAGCATCGAATCTCATTATGTAACAAAACCAGAATATGAACAAGTCCAGCTGTTTTCCTCTTCTTCGGACCGTAGGTCCCTCTGGGTGTAAATTCCTCGTCTGAAGACCATCGATGATGTTTCAAAACTAGATGCGTAACACAGATAAAATGTCACACACTGCAGCTAAGTACAGTATTATAACATAACTTATTGAAAGGGTTATACATAATTTACGATACTTTATTACAAATACGCAAAGATTTGAGAAGGAAATAGTCGATCGGGTGACTGCGCCGACGCCATCTTAGAACTGTGTTTACAATGCATGCGCGTTCACGAGACAGGCCAAGCTGTGGAGGAGGAGCTAAGGAGGCGGAGTTGCAGGTCAGCCAGAGTGCAAGGGGGAGGAGGGAGAAGGGTTTCTGCTCGAAAATTTCCTAAGTTTCAGGGCTTTACAGAAACTGCAGACCGTGCCTTTAATCATTTTCACATCATGAACAGTTAATAATAATAATAATAATGATGACATCAATTTATAACGCACATTTCATCAATGGAAATCTCAAAGTGCTACAAGGTGCAACAGAATTAAATGTCAATGAAACAAATAATAAAACAATTAAAATCAACAACAGTATCAGCTATGATCAAAAGTAGAATCATGAGGAGTAGAGTATGCTCGGTTGAAAAGAAAGGTCTTCAAGCCGCTCTTAAAGTCAACCACAGACTGTGGGGCTTCAGTTTCTCTGAATCACCTGTAAGTGTCGCCAAAGGAACAAGAACCACAGAAACGTGCGTACGCCAGCCATGGGGCTGGCGTGGAAATGTACTTGGATGCGCACATATTCACGTTCAGTTCAGTTTTGATACATACGGGGTTTTGCGTGGATAGTGACGTACGCAAGGATATCGTGCGCATGCACGGTTGATACATGAGGCCCCAGGACTGTGTGTTGATGTTGTAAACAGGACTGTGTGTTGTTGTCAACAGGACTGTGTGTTGATGTTGTAAACAGGACTGTGTGTTGATGTTGTAAACAGGACTGTGTGTTGATGTTGTAAACAGGACTGTGTGTTGTTGTCAACAGGACTGTGTGTTGATGTTGTAAACAGGACTGTGTGTTGATGTTGTAAACAGGACTGTGTGTTGATGTTGTAAACAGGACTGTGTGTTGATGTTGTAAACAGGACTGTGTGTTGATGTTGTAAACAGGACTGTGTGTTGTTGTCAACAGGACTGTGTGTTGATGTTGTAAACAGGACTGTGTGTTGATGTTGTAAACAGGACTGTGTGTTGATGTTGTAAACAGGACTGTGTGTTGATGTTGTAAACAGGACTGTGTGTTGATGTTGTAAACAGGACTGTGTGTTGATGTTGTAAACAGGACTGTGTGTTGATGTTGTAAACAGGACTATGTGTTGATGTTGTAAACAGGACTATGTGTTGATGTTGTAAATAGGACTGTGTGTTGTTGTCAACAGGACTGTGTGTTGTTGTCAACAGGACTGTGTGTTGTTGTCAACAGGACTGTGTGTTGTTGTCAACAGGACTGTGTGTTGTTGTCAACAGGACTGTGTGTTGTTGTCAACAGGACTGTCTGTTGTTGTCAACAGGACTGTCTGTTGTTGTCAACAGGACTGTGTGTTGTTGTCAACAGGACTGTATGTTGTTGTCAACAGGACTGTGTGTGTTTAATATTTTATCTTCACCGCTGGACACAGGACAAAGACTTACGCACAATCTTATGAACCTATTCAAGGCAAAATATATAATAATAATAATGAATTCAATTTATAACGCACTTTTCATTAAAGGTGCTATGTGTAACTTTCTGTAGAGTGCAGAACTTAGAAAAAATTTCAACAGGCAAAGCATTCTGATCCCTCCCCCTCAGAGCCATATATGGCTCTGAGGGGGAGGCTCTGCTGAGATTCAAATTCAAGCTCTGTTTTTATTGGCTGATTCAAATTCAAGCTCTGTTTTTAATTGGCTGGTTACAAACTCTGTTTTTATTGGCTGTCATTGTCCTGGTCACTCTGTGTTTTTAGTGTTTTTATAAATGCTGATAGAGAAGCAAGGGGACTATAGTTTTTTTCAGAGATTACTTTGTCTAACATCAGTTTGTCAGTAGATAGTTCATTCATTCATTCATTCAACCTTTATTTATACAGGCTAGCCTCGTTGAGTCACGGGGACTCATTTACAAGAGGGACCTGTCTCACTCACACCAAACAACCATCCACTCTCACACTCACACCTAGGGTCAATTTAGAGTCACCAATCAGCCTAACAAGCATGTTTTTTGGTCTGTGGGAGGAAACCGGAGTACCCGGAGGAAACCCACGCATGCACGGGGAGAACATGCAAACTCCACCCAGAAAGGCCCCGGACCGGGATTTGAACCGGCAACCTTCTCGCTGAGAGGCAGCAGCTCTACCAGTTGTGCCACCGTGCTGCCCATAGTGACAGAGTGAAGAAATATGTTAAAAATACAGTATATTGTTTGAAAAGTTACAGACTACATTACAATCTTACATACCCTAGCTTTAATGAAAATCTCAAAGTGCTACAAAGTGCAACATAATAAAATCAATAACAATATCAACTAAGATCAAAGATAGAATCATGAGGAGGCAGATTATGCTCGGTTAAAAAGAAATATATATAAAGAAAAGAAATATAGATGTCTTTCAGCAAAATATCTCAAGCACCCCATTGAAATTAACCCTTTGTTTCCATTCAGATGTGGACATTTGATCCTTTGTTTCATGGCTCTGAATGAGGGCCTCTCTGAATCTGTTTAAAGCAACATTGATTTTATTGTTTTCAATCAATGTTGTTGTTTACATCACTTTTGTAAATAAATGTCTTGTTCATTCCGTCCTGCACAGCTTCAAACCACCAAAGTTCTTCATCAGGAACCAGAGCAGCAGAACCAACCTTTAAGCAGTATCTGATCCACAGCCCGACACCCAGAACCATCATGTAGAGAGCCACGGTGATCATCAGAACTGCTGGAAGAGGGATGGAGAGAGCCCAGACTGGCAGCACCTGAGGACCAGAACCACAAAGACCTGAGGACCAGAACCACAAAGACCTGAGGACCAGAACCACAAAGACCTGAGGACCAGAACCACAAAGACCTGAGGACCAGAACCACAAAGACCTGAGGACCAGAACCACAAAGACCTGAGGACCAGAACCACACAGACCTGAGGACCAGAACCACACAGACCTGAGGACCAGAACCACAAAGACCTGAGGACCAGAACCACAAAGACCTGAGGACCAGAACCACACAGATCCAGCAGGACTTGGATTCAAAGCTTCTCACCTGCATGTCCAGTCTGCACAGGTGAAGTGTCCACCACGAGGCTGAAGCCTGACTGAAGTCTTTACTTTATTACTGTCTGGTCTTGTTGAGGACTTCAGTCAACATCAGGGGAGGAAGAGCAACTTCATCACCAGCTGAAGCTCACACAACTTTTAGGATGAGTTACTCTCCAGATGTGAGCTTTTACTTCTCCACCGATTCTACCCGAAATATTTTACTTTACGGCCAATAAAGACCGTTTATTCAGCTCGCTGTGAGAACTTTGAAACATTTTTTTGCTTCCAAGTATGTCGCCATATTTACAAACCTGAGCCCGTTATAAATAACCGCTGGAACTCCATCATGGCGGCATCCATTTTCCGATTCCTTGAAGCTCAACTTCCTTAGGAGCCGTTTTACGACGCACAGCAAACACTTTACGGCTCAGCGAGCTTCACTCGGCGTGAAGAAATCTTCTGAATTAAACTCAGTTTGACCGCGATACGTAAATATGTCAAATCATAGATATCTATATATGATATCTATGTGTCTAATACCTTTTGAGAAACTACGGCTCAGCCGTGGATCGTTTTGGCGGAAGTACAGCGTTACCATGGGAACAGACGGAAGCCTTGAGGCCACTGAAAAAGGCGAAGATTAATCTTTCCACTACTCATATGATTAGTAGCTTTCATGTTACTTATTTTACAGACCAAAAGTCAAGACCGCTCAAAGTAAGTTTTTAAAACTTTACATTAAAACTTCAGCACAGAACCCAGAGTAACATTTGACAGAAGTCACGTCACTCTAGATGGTTTTTAAGAATCTGTTGAAATCCTGACAAACCAATGCAGACATGTTCCTATTTTTGATTTTCTACAACTTCATTATAGTTTGATACTTTGTAAAGAAAAATATATGTACTGAAAATATGTGTACTGCATCTGTATTTCTCTTTTCTATTGATTTAACCTGACTAAAGGTTGAATGAACTGGAGTAAGTGTTCGTCCTGCCATGTGGAGCACGTTTTTCAAAGCAGAGAATCAAAGTTTTCACATCCTGCTGGATACAAACCTTAAACCCTGAAAACAAGTTTGTATAAGGAAGCAGCTGAAAAGAGCAGAGTAAAAGCAGTGACAGGACAAGTTTCAGCAACTGCACTTTTATTGAACCAAATGAAGAAACCGTTTCCATGGCTTGACTTCTGTTTCCACTTTAGAAATTATTGCATTTCAGGACATTAACAGGCAGCGTGTACAAGCACACGCAGCATCTGTTACGAATGGAGGCAGTGCCGGTGGAGCCCCCCACCCACACAAAAAAACAGTTATGTCAACATGCTCATGTTTTAGTAGCTAAAGCTCCTTTAGTAGCTAAAGCTCATGTTTTAGTAGCTTAAGCTCCTTTCTGTACCTAATCGGAATTTTGCTCCCTTTGCTGACCTGGAATTAAAAAACATCCACCCAACACCTGAAGTGTGACCCCCCCCCCCTCATGACAACACTGCACTCCAACATATGGAGACTCATGGTTTTATTGAAACACCTGAAGTACAAAACAAAAGGTTACATGGAAAGTTGCCTCCTTACTGCGGCACAAGACCTAAAAGCAAAATAAAAACCAACTCGAGGGACGTGGA
>JBBPBX010028801.1:3005-21383 GCA_038048925.1 Garcialebias charrua | reverse complement strand
GTGGCAGTCTTTGCCAGAGAGAGCCTGCCCCCGGTGTTGCGGGGGGGTGTCACAGAGTCCCATGTTCTTTAGAGGTAATCACGTCTTAGCTAACAGGAGATGGTGGGCTGCAGCAGGGGAGGGGGGGCAGGAACACAAACAGCAGCACATAGAGAGGGGGGGGGTGATGGCGGGGAGGACTGCTGGCAGCTTCTAAAAGCCGTGGACTTTGAGCTGCTCCTCCTTGGCCAGGTCAATCTGCAGGTAAGAAAACACGTCAGATCCGTGATGCTCAAACTGTTTAAGATACATTCCTGTTTTTGATTTTCTACATCTGAATTATAATCTGTCTGTTTTGATACTTTGATATCTTTGTTTTAACTTTGTTAAAAAAATCTGTATATCTCTTATGTTTGTCTAATGTTGATTGTTCAAGGAAAATCTACTGTTGCTGTTGTCATCATTCTTTAGTTTGTAGACAGGTCTCTCTTGTAAATGAGTCCTCAAGGCTCAATGGGACTAACCTGACTAAATAAAGGTTGAATTAAGCCGACCCCCCCACCCCAGCTTCCAGCTTACCTCAACCAAAAACTGGCAGATATTCTTACGCTGGTCTCCCTGGAGCTGGATCACTTCACCATACTCTGGGTGCTCGATCACTGTCCCATTGCAGGCGAACTTCTGCTGGCACAAAGAGAAAGTTGTTTTTCTGATGTGAGGAGGCTGGCAGCCAGCCGTGTGGCCACCCTTACCTTCTTGAAGGCCTTGATGTGACCACCCTTACCTTCTTGAAGGCCTTGACTAGCTTCTTCTTGTCATAGTCGGTGGCGATGCCCTGGACGGTGGTGAGGGTCTTCCTGCCGTTCCGCTGCTGGATTCTTATGTGGATGTAGTCCTCTGTCCCAGCTGGGAGGCGGTCATCACCCTTAGTTGCATCAGCAAAGGGGTCTGAAAGGGACAGTAGCGTTTAGACAGGAGGAAAATCACAGCTAGGAGGAATTTAAGCATTGAAATTTAAAGTTAGCACTTTAGCTGCTTCTTGTTGATTTGGAGGGAGGGTCCAGTTTCAAACGAGTTGCGCAGCACTAAAGGCTAAAAATATTTAAAACCTAACTGACGACACTCACAGAACAGAACCAACAGGGTTCTAAATAAATCTGTATCAAACTAATCTGCGACGTTATGGCCTTGAGGCCATTCTGTGCCCAAGCTAACGGATGTTAGCAACATTGGGCCCAACATGGCGGACGTTCCGCTGAGGCCTTTAAACGGCGTCATGTCGGGAGGCACCTCCGACTCTTCACACAAACATCTGAAGACATTACTGGCATCAGAACATTGACAGTTGTCACTCAGACACTCCGACCAGCACCCAAACGACTAGACTCTCGACGCAACGCCGCGGCGGATCCTGCCCTTCCCCCACCCCGGACTCACGTCGACGAAAAAAAACGACTTACCAAAGGTTTGGAGATTCTGGATAGCGGACATACGATAAGATTGGCTTTCCTTTCGGATAATAACTTGGTGGCGAGCGGCTGGTCGGCTGACGTTGATTTGTACTTTTTTTTTTCTGTTGTTGGGGTCTGGCCTGGCTCCACTGACGGACTCTGCCCTGGTGACACTCAGCAAATGGAGGCTTCGTGCTCGAAAACAAGCCTTTATAGTCCCGCCCCGAAAATGACGTCAGGACGTACGAGACGTGGCCGGGAGCCACGCCCTGAAATGTTTCTCAATTTTACTGGAAAAGGTGACGTCATCCTGCCGGAACGCGAAATCGCATATTCAGTTAAAAATTATCCATCCTTATCTCTTTTTGTGAATGATTCTACAGCTGCAGAAGTCAACAAAAAAAATTTAAATTTAATTTGGAAGAATATCACATCTCAATTGAATCCCTCTAATTTAAACACGTCAGAACAACAAGAATTAACTGAACTACAAGCTAAATTGGATAACTTTTACATTAACAAAAGTAAAGGAGCTTTTGTTAGATCAAGGAGAAAATGGCTAGAGGAGGGTGAACAAAACACTCATTACTTTTTTAACTTAGAAAAACATAATGCTGTCAATAACTCTATTTCCAGACTAAAGATTAATGACTCGGTTACAGATAACCTTGATGACATAGCTAAATATTGTAGTTCCTTTTATGAAACTCTCAATCCAATTTCTGCCAAGCTTCAGTTGATGCCCTGTTGATCAATTAACTGTTAAACATATCTCAAATATTGAAAGAAATAAAAAACGATATGATGAGCCAATCTATTTACAGGAAATTTTAGATGCCATCTCACATCTCAGAATTAACAAATCACCAGGGTTCACCAGAACAAACGTGAACAGATGAGCACGCATGAACACAGCAACATGAAACTGATCAGCAGCAACATGAAACACATCAGCAGCAACATGAAACAGATCAGCAGCAACATGAAACAGATCAACAGCAACATGAAACAGATCAACAACAACATGAAACAGATCAACAGCAACATGAAACAGATCAACAACAACATGAAACAGATCAACAACAACATGAAACAGATCAACAGCAACATGAAACAGATCAACAGCAACATGAAACAGATCAACAGCAACATGAAACAGATCAACAGCAACATGAAACAGATCAACAGCAACATGAAACAGATCAACAGCAACATGAAACAGATCAACAGCAACATGAAACAGATCAACAGCAACATGAAACAGATCAACAGCAACATGAAACAGATCAACAGCAACATGAAACAGATCAACAGCAACATGAAACAGATCAACAGCAACATGAAACAGATCAACAGCAACATGAAACAGATCAACAGCAACATGAAACAGATCAACAGCAACATGAAACAGATCAGCAGCAACATGAAACAGATCAACAGCAACATGAAACAGATCAGCAGCAACATGAAACAGATCAGCAGCAACATGAAACAGATCAGCAGCAACATGAAACAGATCAGCAGCAACATGAAACAGATCAGCAGCAACATGAAACAGATCAGCAGCAACATGAAACAGATCAACAGCAACATGAAACAGATCAGCAGCAACATGAAACAGATCAGCAGCAACATGAAACAGATCAGCAGCAACATGAAACAGATCAGCAGCAACATGAAACAGATCAGCAGCAACATGAAACAGATCAGCAGCAACATGAAACAGATCAGCAGCAACATGAAACAGATCAGCAGCAACATGAAACAGATCAGCAGCAACATGAAACAGATCAGCAGCAACATGAAACAGATCAGCAGCAACATGAAACAGATCAGCAGCAACATGAAACAGATCAGCAGCAACATGAAACAGATCAGCAGCAACATGAAACAGATCAGCAGCAACATGAAACAGATCAGCAGCAACATGAAACAGATCAGCAGCAACATGAAACAGATCAGCAGCAACATGAAACAGATCAGCAGCAACATGAAACAGATCAGCAGCAACATGAAACAGATCAGCAGCAACATGAAACAGATCAGCAGCAACATGAAACAGATCAGCAGCAACATGAAACAGATCAGCAGCAACATGAAACAGATCAGCAGCAACATGAAACAGATCAGCAGCAACATGAAACAGATCAGCAGCAACATGAAACAGATCAGCAGCAACATGAAACAGATCAGCAGCAACATGAAACAGATCAGCAGCAACATGAAACAGATCAGCAGCAACATGAAACAGATCAGCAGCAACATGAAACAGATCAGCAGCAACATGAAACAGATCAGCAGCAACATGAAACAGATCAGCAGCAACATGAAACAGATCAGCAGCAACATGAAACAGATCAGCAGCAACATGAAACAGATCAGCAGCAACATGAAACAGATCAGCAGCAACATGAAACAGATCAGCAGCAACATGAAACAGATCAGCAGCAACATGAAACAGATCAGCAGCAACATGAAACAGATCAGCAGCAACATGAAACAGATCAGCAGCAACATGAAACAGATCAGCAGCAACATGAAACAGATCAACAGCAACATGAAACAGATCAGCAGCAACATGAAACAGATCAGCAGCAACATGAAACAGATCAACAGCAACATGAAACAGATCAGCAGCAACATGAAACAGATCAGCAGCAACATGAAACAGATCAACAGCAACATGAAACAGATCAGCAGCAACATGAAACAGATCAGCAGCAACATGAAACAGATCAGCAGCAACATGAAACAGATCAGCAGCAACATGAAACAGATCAGCAGCAACATGAAACAGATCAGCAGCAACATGAAACAGATCAGCAGCAACATGAAACAGATCAGCAGCAACATGAAACAGATCAGCAGCAACATGAAACAGATCAGCAGCAACATGAAACAGATCAGCAGCAACATGAAACAGATCAGCAGCAACATGAAACAGATCAGCAGCAACATGAAACAGATCAGCAGCAACATGAAACAGATCAGCAGCAACATGAAACAGATCAGCAGCAACATGAAACAGATCAGCAGCAACATGAAACAGATCAGCAGCAACATGAAACAGATCAGCAGCAACATGAAACAGATCAGCAGCAACATGAAACAGATCAGCAGCAACATGAAACAGATCAGCAGCAACATGAAACAGATCAGCAGCAACATGAAACAGATCAGCAGCAACATGAAACAGATCAGCAGCAACATGAAACAGATCAGCAGCAACATGAAACAGATCAGCAGCAACATGAAACAGATCAGCAGCAACATGAAACAGATCAGCAGCAACATGAAACAGATCAGCAGCAACATGAAACAGATCAGCAGCAACATGAAACAGATCAGCAGCAACATGAAACAGATCAGCAGCAACATGAAACAGATCAGCAGCAACATGAAACAGATCAGCAGCAACATGAAACAGATCAGCAGCAACATGAAACAGATCAGCAGCAACATGAAACAGATCAGCAGCAACATGAAACAGATCAGCAGCAACATGAAACAGATCAGCAACATGAAACAGATCAGCAGCAACATGAAACAGATCAGCAGCAACATGAAACAGATCAGCAGCAACATGAAACAGATCAGCAGCAACATGAAACAGATCAGCAGCAACATGAAACAGATCAGCAGCAACATGAAACAGATCAGCAGCAACATGAAACAGATCAGCAGCAACATGAAACAGATCAGCAGCAACATGAAACAGATCAGCAGCAACATGAAACAGATCAGCAGCAACATGAAACAGATCAGCAGCAACATGAAACAGATCAGCAGCAACATGAAACAGATCAGCAGCAACATGAAACAGATCAGCAGCAACATGAAACAGATCAGCAGCAACATGAAACAGATCAGCAGCAACATGAAACAGATCAGCAGCAACATGAAACAGATCAGCAGCAACATGAAACAGATCAGCAGCAACATGAAACAGATCAGCAGCAACATGAAACAGATCAGCAGCAACATGAAACAGATCAGCAGCAACATGAAACAGATCAGCAGCAACATGAAACAGATCAGCAGCAACATGAAACAGATCAGCAGCAACATGAAACAGATCAGCAGCAACATGAAACAGATCAGCAGCAACATGAAACAGATCAGCAGCAACATGAAACAGATCAGCAGCAACATGAAACAGATCAGCAGCAACATGAAACAGATCAGCAGCAACATGAAACAGATCAGCAGCAACATGAAACAGATCAGCAGCAACATGAAACAGATCAGCAGCAACATGAAACAGATCAGCAGCAACATGAAACAGATCAGCAGCAACATGAAACAGATCAGCAGCAACATGAAACAGATCAGCAGCAACATGAAACAGATCAGCAGCAACATGAAACAGATCAGCAGCAACATGAAACAGATCAGCAGCAACATGAAACAGATCAGCAGCAACATGAAACAGATCAGCAGCAACATGAAACAGATCAGCAGCAACATGAAACAGATCAGCAGCAACATGAAACAGATCAGCAGCAACATGAAACAGATCAGCAGCAACATGAAACAGATCAGCAGCAACATGAAACAGATCAGCAGCAACATGAAACAGATCAGCAGCAACATGAAACAGATCAGCAGCAACATGAAACAGATCAGCAGCAACATGAAACAGATCAGCAGCAACATGAAACAGATCAGCAGCAACATGAAACAGATCAGCAGCAACATGAAACAGATCAGCAGCAACATGAAACAGATCAGCAGCAACATGAAACAGATCAGCAGCAACATGAAACAGATCAGCAGCAACATGAAACAGATCAGCAACAACATGAAACAGATCAGCAGCAACATGAAACAGATCAGCAGCAACATGAAACAGATCAGCAGCAACATGAAACAGATCAGCAGCAACATGAAACAGATCAGCAGCAACATGAAACAGATCAGCAGCAACATGAAACAGATCAGCAGCAACATGAAACAGATCAGCAGCAACATGAAACAGATCAGCAGCAACATGAAACAGATCAGCAGCAACATGAAACAGATCAGCAGCAACATGAAACAGATCAGCAGCAACATGAAACAGATCAGCAGCAACATGAAACAGATCAGCAGCAACATGAAACAGATCAGCAGCAACATGAAACAGATCAGCAGCAACATGAAACAGATCAGCAGCAACATGAAACAGATCAGCAGCAACATGAAACAGATCAGCAGCAACATGAAACAGATCAGCAGCAACATGAAACAGATCAGCAGCAACATGAAACAGATCAGCAGCAACATGAAACAGATCAGCAGCAACATGAAACAGATCAGCAGCAACATGAAACAGATCAGCAGCAACATGAAACAGATCAGCAGCAACATGAAACAGATCAGCAGCAACATGAAACAGATCAGCAGCAACATGAAACAGATCAGCAGCAACATGAAACAGATCAGCAGCAACATGAAACAGATCAGCAGCAACATGAAACAGATCAGCAGCAACATGAAACAGATCAGCAGCAACATGAAACAGATCAGCAGCAACATGAAACAGATCAGCAGCAACATGAAACAGATCAGCAGCAACATGAAACAGATCAGCAGCAACATGAAACAGATCAGCAGCAACATGAAACAGATCAGCAGCAACATGAAACAGATCAGCAGCAACATGAAACAGATCAGCAGCAACATGAAACAGATCAGCAGCAACATGAAACAGATCAGCAGCAACATGAAACAGATCAGCAGCAACATGAAACAGATCAGCAGCAACATGAAACAGATCAGCAGCAACATGAAACAGATCAGCAGCAACATGAAACAGATCAGCAGCAACATGAAACAGATCAGCAGCAACATGAAACAGATCAGCAGCAACATGAAACAGATCAGCAGCAACATGAAACAGATCAGCAGCAACATGAAACAGATCAGCAGCAACATGAAACAGATCAGCAGCAACATGAAACAGATCAGCAGCAACATGAAACAGATCAGCAGCAACATGAAACAGATCAGCAGCAACATGAAACAGATCAGCAGCAACATGAAACAGATCAGCAGCAACATGAAACAGATCAGCAGCAACATGAAACAGATCAGCAGCAACATGAAACAGATCAGCAGCAACATGAAACAGATCAGCAGCAACATGAAACAGATCAGCAGCAACATGAAACAGATCAGCAGCAACATGAAACAGATCAGCAGCAACATGAAACAGATCAGCAGCAACATGAAACAGATCAGCAGCAACATGAAACAGATCAGCAGCAACATGAAACAGATCAGCAGCAACATGAAACAGATCAGCAGCAACATGAAACAGATCAGCAGCAACATGAAACAGATCAGCAGCAACATGAAACAGATCAGCAGCAACATGAAACAGATCAGCAGCAACATGAAACAGATCAGCAGCAACATGAAACAGATCAGCAGCAACATGAAACAGATCAGCAGCAACATGAAACAGATCAGCAGCAACATGAAACAGATCAGCAGCAACATGAAACAGATCAGCAGCAACATGAAACAGATCAGCAGCAACATGAAACAGATCAGCAGCAACATGAAACAGATCAGCAGCAACATGAAACAGATCAGCAGCAACATGAAACAGATCAGCAGCAACATGAAACAGATCAGCAGCAACATGAAACAGATCAGCAGCAACATGAAACAGATCAGCAGCAACATGAAACAGATCAGCAGCAACATGAAACAGATCAGCAGCAACATGAAACAGATCAGCAGCAACATGAAACAGATCAGCAGCAACATGAAACAGATCAGCAGCAACATGAAACAGATCAGCAGCAACATGAAACAGATCAGCAGCAACATGAAACAGATCAGCAGCAACATGAAACAGATCAGCAGCAACATGAAACAGATCAGCAGCAACATGAAACAGATCAGGCAACATGAAACAGATCAGCAGCAACATGAAACAGATCAGCAGCAACATGAAACAGATCAGCAGCAACATGAAACAGATCAGCAGCAACATGAAACAGATCAGCAGCAACATGAAACAGATCAGCAGCAACATGAAACAGATCAGCAGCAACATGAAACAGATCAGCAGCAACATGAAACAGATCAGCAGCAACATGAAACAGATCAGCAGCAACATGAAACAGATCAGCAGCAACATGAAACAGATCAGCAGCAACATGAAACAGATCAGCAGCAACATGAAACAGATCAGCAGCAACATGAAACAGATCAGCAGCAACATGAAACAGATCAGCAGCAACATGAAACAGATCAGCAGCAACATGAAACAGATCAGCAGCAACATGAAACAGATCAGCAGCAACATGAAACAGATCAGCAGCAACATGAAACAGATCAGCAGCAACATGAAACAGATCAGCAGCAACATGAAACAGATCAGCAGCAACATGAAACAGATCAGCAGCAACATGAAACAGATCAGCAGCAACATGAAACAGATCAGCAGCAACATGAAACAGATCAGCAGCAACATGAAACAGATCAGCAGCAACATGAAACAGATCAGCAGCAACATGAAACAGATCAGCAGCAACATGAAACAGATCAGCAGCAACATGAAACAGATCAGCAGCAACATGAAACAGATCAGCAGCAACATGAAACAGATCAGCAGCAACATGAAACAGATCAGCAGCAACATGAAACAGATCAGCAGCAACATGAAACAGATCAGCAGCAACATGAAACAGATCAGCAGCAACATGAAACAGATCAGCAGCAACATGAAACAGATCAGCAGCAACATGAAACAGATCAGCAGCAACATGAAACAGATCAGCAGCAACATGAAACAGATCAGCAGCAACATGAAACAGATCAGCAGCAACATGAAACAGATCAGCAGCAACATGAAACAGATCAGCAGCAACATGAAACAGATCAGCAGCAACATGAAACAGATCAGCAGCAACATGAAACAGATCAGCAGCAACATGAAACAGATCAGCAGCAACATGAAACAGATCAGCAGCAACATGAAACAGATCAGCAGCAACATGAAACAGATCAGCAGCAACATGAAACAGATCAGCAGCAACATGAAACAGATCAGCAGCAACATGAAACAGATCAGCAGCAACATGAAACAGATCAGCAGCAACATGAAACAGATCAGCAGCAACATGAAACAGATCAGCAGCAACATGAAACAGATCAGCAGCAACATGAAACAGATCAGCAGCAACATGAAACAGATCAGCAGCAACATGAAACAGATCAGCAGCAACATGAAACAGATCAGCAGCAACATGAAACAGATCAGCAGCAACATGAAACAGATCAGCAGCAACATGAAACAGATCAGCAGCAACATGAAACAGATCAGCAGCAATATGAAACAGATCAGCAGCAACATGAAACAGATCAGCAGCAACATGAAACAGATCAGCAACATGATGTGATTTTTCACAGTGATTATTCTGGTTAGAGATTCATGAGTCTAACAGCCTCAGGGTAGAAGCTGTTCCTCAGTCTAGTGGTTCTACACTTAATGCTCCTTAACCTCTTTCCCTGAGGGGAGCGGGGCAAAAAGTGTGTGTGCTGGGTGAGTGGGGTCCTTCATGATGCAGGTGGCTCTCTTCCTGCATCTGGAGGTGTAGATGTCTGTGATGGTGGGGAGACTGACTCCAACATCTTCTGTGCAGCCTTCACCACTCTCTGTAAAGCTTTTCTTTCTGCAGCTGTGCAGCCTCCATGCCACACGTTGATGCTGGAGCACAGGATGCTCTCCACTGCACACCTGTAGAAGGAGGTGAGGACTGGGCTGCTCAGACCAGCTCGTCTCAGCCGTCTGAGGAAGTAGAGTCTCTGATGACCTTTCTTGATCAGGCTGGTGGTGCTGTTGCTCCAACTGAGGTTGCCATTCTTTTCAAGTAATGTTTGTGATCTTCAGTTGTGATATTGTTGTTAAAAGTCTCGACCTGTTGTTCATTGGGGCAGAAGCTGAAAGGGTCAGAAACATATGTAAGGGTGAATGGTTGTCTCGTTTGTCTCTATATGCCCCTGAAATGGATTTGAAATATGTCCAGGGAGTACTCTGCCTTGTACAGAAGGAGAAGTGGATTAAGGTAATGGATGCACGTTTCTTAATGAAAGGATTGTTGGTCTTCAAGAACAAGACGTTCAAACAAACTGGTGCTTTGGGAGGACACATCAACCAAATATGAAATCCAGTACTTTCGCCAAAATCAAACCCATTCCCACCAGTGTGATACAAACAGCACATCAATGAGCGTTCAAAACCAGCGATTCCAAAACAAAGAGAAGCAGATCTCCAAATGACAACATAAGCTTCTTGTGTTCATGTGGCTTTGTCAGGGATCCGAATGGCAGCTTGCAGCCATATGTAGAGTTCAAAAGAAATTCAAATTGCCTCGGCACATTCTGGAACATGAGCTAAAAACAATGCCTCATTTCCTCATGTGAGATACACCTCATGAAGTGCATCACCATAAATTTTAGCGAAAGCTGTTGCTGCTTATTCATTTGAGTTTTCCTCTCTTTCTCATGAGAATGGGAGAAAAACCTCAATTGCAATGAAATTTCCAACGCCTGTGATGCTGTCAAAAATAGGTTCTCGTAAACAAACGTGGTGTAAGAGAATACTCGCTGTGAAAGAGGCTGCATGCGACCACGGCTTAACATTCAAACAAGAGAATAACACCCCAGTAGCTTAACAAGCTCCTTAGCCTTTCATCAACATTTTTAAACAAACATGGACTTAGAACTGAAAGAACAATCTTTCTGGCTAATTGGATGAGAAGCCAAAAAGATTTAAATGCAAAAAATGTACGTCTGATGACCTTATGTTGAAATCTAAAATTAGTTTAACCTCGTATGCATCCAGCTAATGAGTTTTCATTGACTCTTTGCGACAGGTCCTGGAAGACAGATGTGCTCCACTTACAGTAATTTTGTGCTATTCTAATGGATAAGGAGGACGTGTGAAGGGAAGAATAAAACACTGGGGGCTGGTGTGTGCTGCAGAACACGTAGATAAAACTGAAGCAAAAGCAGCTTGTATATTGGTGGGTCATGAAAGACAGAGTGTCTTCACTTCCTGTTTATTAGGGCTAATCCTAAACTGATTGACAAATTGAGACTAAAAGTCAAAGGTGCTGCAAAATCTTCCAGGAGTTTTAAAGCTTTAGCACACATATGTCAAAGTCAAGGACCGCGGGCCAGATCCGGCCCACAAATGAATTATCTATGGCCCCCTGGATGATATTTAATTACTATTAGAACTGGCCCGCAGTCACAGCCGCCCGTTGTTGTTTTGCACGCTCCAACACTACATTCCCCACAATGCAACGGTAGTGGGGATGGGGCCGATCCGATCCGGAGGCGTGTCTCATGAACCTAGAGCAATAAGACCCGCCTCACATTCTGGAAATTAATTTCATAGTTTGCAGCAAGCTACAGCGTGAGGACTGAGTGAGTAGCACTTTAGCTAACAGCTAGCCAACTTTTCATCGTAACATGTCCGCTGTGTGGAAGTATTTTACACTAAACACCACAAGACAGCAACGTGCAATGTCTGCAGAGCCATAGCGCCACATTAAACTGCGGTCAAGTTAGTTTTACGTTGGACATTTGAGCTCCAGGACTTCAGCGGGTCCCCACTTTTGCTGAACCGAAACAGGGAGACCGACCGCAGCCAGCTGCGTCCAGTCTGACCCGCTGTCTGACCGTCTCGTAGGAGGGACAGGCTGAGAGCGGCTGACCAAAATCAGAGCCCCCGCCCCGGATTGAACAAGAAAAACACAGAAGCCTCGGGGCTCAAATGTTCACGAGAAGTTGCTAAACTTCATTATAATTCCATCCATCCATTCATTTTTGTCCGCTTATCCGGGGTCGGGTCACGGGGGTAGCAGCCTAAGTAGGGAGGCCCAGACTTCCCTCTCCCCAGCCACATGGAGCAGCTCCTCTGGGGGAATCCCAAGGCGTTCCCAGGCCAGCCGAGAAACATAGTCCCTCCAGCGTGTCCTGGGTCTTCCTCTGGGTCTCCTCCCGGTGGGACATGCCCGGAACACCTCACCAGGGAGGCGTCCAGGAGGCATCCTAACCAGATGCCCGAGCCACCTCAACTGGCTCCTCTCGATGTGGAGAAGCAGCGGCTCTACTCCGAGTCCCTCCCGGATGACTGAGCTTCTCACCCTATCTCTAAGGGAGAGTCCAGACACCCTGCGGAGAAAACTCATTTCAGCCGCTTGTATCCGAGATCTCGTTCTTTCGGTCACAACCCAAAGCTCATGACCATAGATGAGGGTGGGAACGTAGATCGATCGGTAAATTGAGAGCTTTGCCTTTCGACTCAGCTCTCTCTTCACCACGACAGACCGGTACAGCGCCCGCTTCACTGCGGACGCTGCACCTATCCGCCTATCGATCTCACGCTCCAGTTTTCCCTCATTCGTGAACAAGACCCCGAGATACTTAAACTCCTCCACTTGGGGCAGGACCTCCTCCCCGACCCGGAGAGGGCATTCTACCCTTTTCCGGCTCAAGACCATGGCCTCGGATTTGGAGGAACTGATCCTCATCCCGGCCGCATCACACTCGGCTGCAAACCGCTCCAGCGAAAGCTGTAGATCACGACCTGATGAAGCCAATAGGACCACATCATCTGCAAAAAACAGAGAAGCGATTCTAAGGCCACCAAAATGGATCCTCTCAAAACTGTCAGGCTCTGTCCATGTCTGTTACTTTATGTTTATTTGATTATGTTGTTTTGTGTTCCCCTCCTGTCTGTTATTCTGGGCTTTGATTACTGGTTTCTGTGTATCTCATTCAGTCTCTGTCATTTCCTGCTCCTCAGTCTTTCTCTCTGTGCTCAGGCCTTCAGCCTTAATCATTCACAGCTGATCCTCATTCTAATCACCCCAGGTGCTCCTCACTGTCTCGTTTGTGTCAGTATTTAGACTCTGTGTGTTCACTCCTTGAGCACTGGGGCTTTGTCTTTCCACGTTGTAAGATCTGCTCATCTCCTCTCCTCTCAGTAAGTGTTTTTGTTCCATCAGCATTATTATTTTTGTTAAATAAATCATTGTTCATTTTACATTCGGGAGCCAGTCTGTTTTTCTGCACGTGGGTTCTAACAATACACAGCAGATCATGACAGAAAGCCCCAGTCAGAAAGAGCCCAGCAGAAAAATAGGTATTTTTGAATGGCTCGCCCGTGAGGCAGACAGAACTGCTCAACGGGACAAGGAGAAGCAGGAGCGGATGGAGGAGCCTGTCATCCGGTGGGGGGCGTTTCGGACCAAACCCGTCCAGAGACAAGGTCACCACAGACCAGAGGTGGGGATCCTACCAGCACCTCTTCTTGTGGAGGAAGAGGAAACGAGGTCTCAGTTCTGGGGGAGCCGCCTGGCTTTTAAGCCAGCTTCTTCCTCCACCCCGCCGGCTTATTGCTCGTCACATCTGTTGCTGTGGTCAGACGATGACGCTGAGCTGGAGGATGAACTCTGGGGTGCGCCCGTCCTCAGCTCGCACCACCAACGCAGCAGGAAGAGGCGGCAAAGAAGAGGCAAGACCACCGACTCTCAGCTTCATCCCTCTCCACCTCACCTCACCGCTGCACCCCGCTGTCCGTCTCCTCCTCGCTCGCCACCAGATGTACAGCCCAGCCCTCGCTTTCTGGAGGAGGAAGAGAGGGTGTCACAGGAGGAGCTGGAACGTTGGCAGGCAGCTTTTGTGGCAAAGTACTTGCCATCTCTGGTCCTTGGTGCTTCGGCTGCTGCAGACCTCGACGCTTCGGCTGCTGCAGACCTCGACGCTTCGGCTGCTGCAGACCTCGACGCTTCGGCTGCTGCAGACCTCGACGCTTCGGCTGCTGCAGACCTCGACGCTTCGGCTGCTGCAACCTCGAAGGTGGTCTCCTCGCCTGCAGCCTCGACGGTGGTCTCCTCGCCTGCAGCCTCGACGGTGGTCTCCTCGCCTGCAGCCTCGACGGTGGTCTCCTCGCCTGCAGCCTCGACGGTGGTCTCCTCGCCTGCAGCCTCAACGGCGCCCGACAACGTCTCAGAGGGTCCTGACGACGAGGGTCCGTATGACGTCTCAGAGGAGCCCGACGATGAGGGTCCTGACAACGAGGGTCCGGACGACGTCTCAGAGGGTCCAGATGACGTCTCTTCGCCTGCTCCGACGCCCGACGTCTCTTCACCTGTGCCGGCGCCCAGACTGAGACCTGTGCCGGCGCCCAGACTGAGACCTGTGCCGGCGCCCAGACTGAGACCTGTGTCGGCGCCCAGACTGAGACCTGTGCCGACGCCCAGACTGAGACCTGTATCATCGCCTGGGGTCTCAACGTCTGGGGTCTTCTCAGAGGGTCCAGACGCCGAGGGTCCAGACGCCGTCTGCGAGGGTCCAGACGCCGTCTGCGAGGGTCCAGACGCCGTCTGCGAGGGTCCAGACGCCGTCTGCGAGGGTCCAGACGCCGTCTGCGAGGGTCCAGACGCCGTCTGCGAGGGTCCCCACGACGTCTGCGAGGGTCCCCACGACGTCTGCGAGGGTCCCCACGACGTCTGCGAGGGTCCCCACGACGTCTCCGAGGGTCCCCACGACGTCTCCGAGGGTCCCCACGACGTCTCTGAGGGTCCCCACGACGTCTCCGAGGGTCCCCACAACGTTTCAGAGGGTCTCGATGAAGCAGACGTCTCGCAGACCGAAGAAGACGACGTGGTCCCCGACGACGTCTCGGAGGGTCCTGACGACGGGGGTCCCAGCGCCGCAGACGCCTCGTCCCCGACAGAGGGTCCCGGCACCGCAGACATCTCTGCACCCAACGACGGGGGTCCTGGTGACGACGAGGGCAGAGTACCGGCCGACGACTGTGGTGTTCCGGCCGACGACTGTGGTGTTCCGGCCGACGACTGTGGTGTTCCGGCCGACGACTGTGGTGTTCCGGCCGACGACTGTGGTGTTCCGGCCGACGACTGTGGTGTTCCGGCCGACGACTGTGGTGTTCCGGCCGACGACTGTGGTGTTCCGGCCGACGACTGTGGTGTTCCGGCCGACGACTGTGGTGTTCCGGCCGACGACTGTGGTGTTCCGGCCTGTGGTGTTCCGGCCGTTGCTGGGCGTTACTCTGGTCGCCCGCCTGAGCCAGCTGATGGCGATGGGCGGCCTCCTGGTCAACCCCCGGATCTGACTGATGGCGATGGGCGTCCTTCAGGACGTCCCCCGGATCTGGCTGTTGGCGATGGGCGTCCTCCTGGGCGTCCCCCGGATCTGGCTGTTGGCGATGGGCGTCCTCCTGGGCGTCCCCCAGATCTGGCTGTTGGTGATGGGCGTCCTCCTGGGCGTCCCCCAGATCTGGCTGTTGTTGGCCCGCCGTCCTGCCTGTTGCCTCCCTCCGCCCGCCCTTGTTCTTGTGGGGTCCGTCTTGGGGGTGTCGGGTGCCACCCTTGAGGGGGGGGTTATGTCAGGCTCTGTCCATGTCTGTTACTTTATGTTTATTTGATTATGTTGTTTTGTGTTCCCCTCCTGTCTGTTATTCTGGGCTTTGATTACTGGTTTCTGTGTATCTCATTCAGTCTCTGTCATTTCCTGCTCCTCAGTCTTTCTCTCTGTGCTCAGGCCTTCAGCCTTAATCATTCACAGCTGATCCTCATTCTAATCACCCCAGGTGCTCCTCACTCTCTCGTTTGTGTCAGTATTTAGACTCTGTGTGTTCACTCCTTGAGCACTGGGGCTTTGTCTTTCCACGTTGTAAGATCTGCTCATCTCCTCTCCTCTCAGTAAGTGTTTTTGTTCCATCAGCATTATTATTTTTGTTAAATAAATCATTGTTCATTTTACATTCGGGAGCCAGTCTGTTTTTCTGCACGTGGGTTCTAACAATACACAGCAGATCATGACAAACACCTTGGCTGCGCCTAGAAATTCTATCCATAAAAGTTATGAACAGAATCGGTGACAAAGGGCAACCTTGGCGGAGTCCAACTCTCACTGGAAACGAGTCTGACTTACTGCCGGCAATTTGGACCAAGCTCTGACATTGGTCGTACAGGGACCTAACAGCCCATATCAATGGGCCTGGTACCCCATACTCCCGGAGTACCCCCCACAGAACCCCGAGGGACGCGGTCGAATGCCTTTTCCAAGTCCACAAAGCACATGTAAACTGGTTGGGCAAACTCCCACGCGCCCTCCAGGACCCTGTTGAGGGTGTAGAGCTGGTCCAGTGTTCCACGACCAGCACGAAAACCACACTGCTCCTCCTGAATCCGAGGTTCGACTATCCGACGGACCCTCCTCTCCAGAACCCCTGAATAGACCTTACCAGGGAGGCTTAAGAGTGTGATCCCCCTATAGTTGGAACACACTCTACGGTCCCCCTTTTTGAATAGGGAACCACCACCCCAGTCTGCCAATCCAAGGGAACTGCCCCCGATGTCCACGCGATATTGCAGAGTCGCGTAAGCCAACACAACCCCACAACATCCAGAGCCCTAAGGAACTCAGGGCGAATCTCATCCACCCCCGGAGCCCTGCCACCGCGGAGCTTTTTAACCACCTCGGTGACCTCAGCACCAGAGATTGGAGAGCCCGACCCAAAGTCCCCAGGCTCCGCTTCCTCAGTGGAAGACGTGCCAGTAGGATTGAGGAGGTCTTCGAAGTACTCCGCCCACCGACTCACAACATCCCGAGTTGAGGTCAACAGCACGCCATCCCCACCATAAATGGTGTTGGTCGCGTACCGCTTTCCCCCCTGAGACGCCGAATGGTGGACCAGAATCGCCTCGAAGTCGTACGGAAGTCATTCTCCATGGCCTCTCCAAACTCCTACCACGCCAGAGTTTTTACCTCAGCAACCACCTGAGCCGCATGCCACTTGGACTGTCAGTACCTATCTGCTGCTTCCGGGGTCCCACAGGCCAAAAAGGCCCAATAGGACTCATTTTTTATAATTAATGATAATAAAGGATTTCACAGCTTGATACTTGCAGCCAACAGTAAACAATCATACAAAAGCATATTAATTAAAAATCACAAGAAAACTGTATTAAAAAAAAGAAAGAAACATAAACAGCTACATTATAAAGCAATGTAAAACATTAAAAACAAGAACATGTTTGTGTTGGTTTATGCCATGAACTTAGCAGATGTAAAGCTATTTAATATTTTATTTAATTCATTTATTTATTCATTTAAAAGAGTAAAAAGAAAACAAATTAATCAAAAAGAAAACATTGAATGAAAAGAGTGCAGAAAGAAGAAAAAAATTATCATATCACCCCTTATAATAAACTTTAAACGCTTCTAAAAACACATTTTTACTTTCCTGGCTTTTAGCATGGGCTGAATTTGGTCTGTACTGTTTTTATTGTTTTTATTGTTTTTATTGATCTTAATGTTTTAACAACTGTTTTTTTATGTGTTTAAACGTTCTTGATTTTATGTGTACAGCACTTTGTTGCAGCTGTGGTTGTTTTAAAGTGCTTTATAAATAAAGTATTATTATTATTATTATTATTATTATTATTATTATTATTATTATTATTATTATTATTATTATTATTATTATTATTATTATTATTATTATTATTATTGAACCAGTCCGGCCCTTGGCTTGTAGCAATTTTTTTAGGCCCTCGGTGTATTTGACTTTGACACCCCTGCTTTAGAACAACAGAGAATATTGAGGTGTAACAGAGTTAAAGATGCACTTTGTAGTTTTTGTTTACTGTGTTAATGAATTGTATCTTGTATTTTATTTTGAAATGTATCAAGGGTGGAAGTGAAGTTATTCATTTTGTTCTGATGGCTTCCTCTCCCTCACTTCGACACCATGCACTGTGAGGGTATAGTGTGGGGACAAAGTTGTTGGCGCTTTTCTTTCTTTGTTTTTGTAAACGTAGCTATTAAAGATACTTCTATTATGTTGGTTGCTATCAATTTTACATGATCATTGTCTTTAATTTTTCATTTTGACGGCAAAACCAACTTT
>JBBPBX010028800.1:0-36306 GCA_038048925.1 Garcialebias charrua | reverse complement strand
ATACCTCTGAATATTTGAAGGTAGAGTATCATTATGTGCTCTATACATATATAAGAACACATACCAGCTAAGAATAGAACAAAGTTCCAGGAAAGTGTCTTTATCTAAATCAGGGGTGCCCAGTCACGGTCCCTGTGGGCCCCCATCCTGCAGGTTTCAGCTATTTCTGTGCCTTGACAAACCTGATGTGAAGGAATTATGAACAGGCTTCTGCAGAACCTGAAGACCTGATAAAGAGTGGAAAAACTAAAACATGCAGGATCGCTGATTTTATATCTATTTGTATCTAATTCCATTTTCTATACATTTGTTTGTTTCCATCACATTTTGTAATTAATATGAATGCATTATTGGAAAGATGGCATTAAGTTTTCCTAAAAAAGATTCATGCCTCTGAGATAAACGTTGAGATAACATGTGCAGTAACAGGAAGTGATGTCATAGGGCCTGCATGCGAACAGAACATCACTAAAATAACATCACAGACAGAAGAGAAGAATCTGATGTGGTTTTAGATCGTTTTGCGTCTCAAAGAGAGACGAAGAAGAGCTGGTTTCAGTAAACTAAGAGCAGGAAGTTCCCCTTTTTGAAGAACTCCCCTATGATGTCACTTCCTGTTTCACTTTGACTGCTCCAAGTTCAAAAGAAAAAAGTCTGTTATTTGACAAAATGGGTAAAATCAACCGATAAACCATCCATCCGTCCATTCATCATCTTTTACCCGCTTCTTCCTTTTTGGGTCACGGGGGTCACTGGTGTCCATCAATCACTGTGCGGTGGGGACACCCTGGACAGGTCTCCAGTCCATCGCAGGGACACTTGGAGACAAACAACCATTCACTCTCTCTCACATCTAGGGACAATTTTGATTTACCAATCAGCCTAACATGCATGTTTTTAATCTTTGGGAAGAAACCGGAGTACCCGGAGAAAACCCACGCATGCACAGAGACAAGATGCAAACTCCACCCTGATTGGTCCCTGGCCGAGATTTAATCTGACGACCTTGTTGAGAGGTGGCAGCTCCACCAACTGAGCCACCGTGACAGTTTTTTCTTCCACTTGTTGTATTTGTAGGATACGCAGGCCAAAGGCGCTGTAATGTCACCGTACGGAAAAGGAAAACGTACCGAACTGTGAACCTAATTTAGATAAAACTAAATTCATGATATTTGGAAATTGTAAAAAAAGAAGAAAATAATCTAATTAAAATATCCATCCATCCATCCATCTTCTTCCGCTTATCCGGGGTCGGGTCGCGGGGGTAGCAGCCTAAGTAGGGAGGCCCAGACTTCCCTCTCCCCAGCCACTTGGAGCAGCTCCTCCGGGGGAATCCCAAGGCGTTCCCAGGCCAGCCGAGAAACATAGTCCCTCCAGCGTATCCTGGGTCTTCCTCTGGGTCTCCTCCCGGTGGGACATGCCCGGAACACCTCACCAGGGAGGCGTCCAGGAGGCATCCTAACCAGATGCCCGAGCCACCTCAACTGGCTCCTCTCGATGTGGAGAAGCAGCGGCTCTACTCCGAGTCCCTCCCGGATGACTGAGCTTCTCACCCTATCTCTAAGGGAGAGTCCAGCCACCCTGCGGAGAAAACTCATTTCAGCCGCTTGTATCCGAGATCTTGTTCTTTCGGTCATAACCCAAAGCTCATGACCATAGATGAGGGTGGGAACGTAGATCGATCGGTAAATTGAGAGCTTTGCCTTTTGACTCAGCTCTCTCTTCACCACGACAGACCGGTACAGCGCCCGCTTCACTGCGGACGCTGCACCTATCCGCCTATCGATCTCACGCCCCAGTTTTCCCTCATTCGTGAACAAGATCCCGAGATACTTAAACTCCTCCACTTGGGGCAGGACCTCCTCCCCGACCCGGAGAGGGCATGCTACCCTTTTCCGGCTCAAGACCATGGCCTCGGATTTGGAGGAACTGATCCTCATCCCGGCCGCATCGCATTCAGCTGCAAACCGCTCCAGCGAAAGCTGTAGATCACGAGCTGATGAAGCCAATAGGACCACATCATCTGCAAAAAACAGAGAAGCGATTCTAAGGTCACCAAAACGGATCCTCTCAACACCTTGGCTGCGCCTAGAAATTCTGTCCATAAAAGTTATGAACAGAATCGGTGACAAAGGGCAACCTTGGCGGAGTCCAACTCTCACCGGAAACGAGCCTGACTTACTGCCGGCAATGCGGACCAAGCTCTGACACCGGTCGTACAGGGACCTAACAGCCCTTATCAAAGGGCCTGGTACCCCATACTCCCGGAGTACCCCCCACAGAACCCCCCGAGGGACGCGGTCGAATGCCTTCTCCAAGTCCACAAAGCACATGTAAACTGGTTGGGCAAACTCCCACGCACCCTCCAGGACCCTGCTGAGGGTGTAGAGCTGGTCCAGTGTTCCACGACCAGGACGAAAACCACACTGCTCCTCCTGAATCCGAGGTTCGACTATCCGACGGACCCTCCTCTCCAGAACCCCTGAATAGACCTTACCAGGGAGGCTTAAGAGTGTGATCCCCCTATAGTTGGAACACACCCTACGGTCCCCCTTTTTAAATAGGGGAACCACCACCCCAGTCTGCCAATCCAAGGGAACTGCCCCCGATGTCCACGCGATATTGCAGAGTCGCGTAAGCCAACACAACCCTACAACATCCAGAGCCCTAAGGAACTCCGGGCGAATCTCATCCACCCCCGGAGCCTTGCCACCGCGGAGCTTTTTAACCACCTCGGCGACCTCAGCACCAGAGATCGGAGAACCCGACCCAAAGTCCCCAGGCTCTGCTTCCTCAGTGGAAGACGTGCCAGTAGGATTGAGGAGGTCTTCGAAGTATTCCGCCCACCGACTCACAACATCCCGAGTTGAGGTCAGCAGCACGCCACCTCCACCATAAATGGTGTTGGTCTCGTACCTCTTTCCCCCCCTGAGACGCCGGATGGTGGACCAGAATCGCCTCGAAGCCGTACGGAAGTCATTCTCCATGGCCTCTCCGAACTCCTCCCACGCCCGAGTTTTTGCCTCAGCAACCACCCGAGCCGCATGCCGCTTGGACTGCCGGTACCTATCAGCTGCTTCCGGGGTCCCACAAGCCAAAAAGGCCCAATAGGACTCCTTCTTCAGCCTGACAGCATCCCTCACTGCCGGTGTCCACCACCGGGTTCGAGGGTTGCCACCACGACAGGCACCAACAACCTTGCGGCCACAGCTCCGATAAGCTGCCTCGACAATAGAGGCGCGGAACACGGCCCACTCGGACTCCATGTCCCCCGCCTCCCTCGGAACGTGTTCAAAGCTCTCCCGGAGGTGGGAGTTAAAGCTCCGTCTTACGGGAGACTCTGCCAGACGTTCCCAGCAGACCCTCACGATACGTTTGGGTCTGCCAGGTCTGACCGGCATCCTCCCCCACCATCGGAGCCAACTCACCACCAGGTAGTGGTCAGTAGACAGCTCCGCCCCTCTCCTCACCCGAGTGTCCAAGACATGCGGCCGCAGATCAGATGAGACGACAACAAAGTCGATCATCGAACTGCGACCTAGGGTGTCCTGGTGCCAAGAGCACATATGGACACCCTTATGCTTAAACATGGTGTTCGTTATGGACAATCCATGACGAGCACAGAAGTCCAATAACAGAACACCACTCTGGTTCAGATCAGGGGGGCCGTTCCTCCCAACCACACCCCTCCAGGTCTCACTGTCATTGCCCACGTGAGCGTTGAAGAATTATTTGTCAATAATTAAAATAATTATTGACAATGTTGATTTACAACAAGTCCATGAAATAAAATTTTTGGGTGTCATATTAGATGATAAATTTAGTTGGAAACCACAGATCTGCCTAGTAAAATCTAAAATAGCCAAAAGTGTTGCTGTTCTGAGAGGAATTAGTTTTGTCCTGGACTACAAATCTTTGTTTGTTCTGTATAACACACTCATTGTACCACATTTGACATATTGTGTGGAAGTTTGGGGGAATACATACAAAACAAATTTACATTCGTTATACGTCATACACAAAAAAGCAATCCGAATACTACATAAAGTGTGATATTGGGATCACACAAAACCGTTATTTTTAAAATCAAATATACTGAAATTCTGGGACCTTGTAACATTTAAAACTGTACAATTCATGTTTAAGGTCAAAAATCATCAACTTCCACCCAATATACAGAAAATGTTTTGTGACAGAGAGGGGGGTTATAATTTAAGAGGTGAAGGACATTTAAAAAAAACAATGTATTAGAACAACCAGGAAGAGTTTTTTTTTTGTCGGTGTGTGGAGTAAATGTATGGAATGGATTGAATGATGAATTTAAAAAAAGTACAAATATAAACCAGCTTAAAAAACGATTTAAAAAGGAACTTATTGCAAAATACAGTACGCTCTATAAGATGAGTGTTTTAAAGTCTATAAATTCTATTGATGATATAAATAGTGTTTAAATAATTGTATATCTTTTAAACATCGACATGTAAAGTGGAAACAAGTTGTCTCGTTTTGGTATTTTGACTGTTACTTGATTATAAATTGATGAGTATGAAAGGGGCAGGACATTATAAGATATTGTATCTTCTACCTGCTCCTTTTCGAACAGAAAACATAAAATTTGCATGTCACTTGGGCATAATTATTTGTATTAACTTTTATTTCTTAGTTGTGTTATCCTATTTTATTTCTTTTTTTTTCTTGATTGTCTTTTCTGTCTGTTCGAAATAAATAAATAAATGTGGACCGGCGCCCCCCGAGTTAACGATCTGAACCACTGTACCAAGGTTCACGGGTGTCATTCCTGCGTGTTCTGCTCCCTCAGGATCCTGTGTCAGTGCGGGCTGGACGTGTCGGCCACAGACTTTGACGGCTGGACGCCGCTCCACGCCGCAGCCCACTGGGGTCAGGGCGAGGCCTGCCGCATCCTGGCGGAGCAGCTGTGCGACATGGAGGCTCGCAGCAACGGGGTGAGGCCTTTAACGCTTTAACTTCAGTTCAGCGTCAACGTTCGTCTCGTTTAACCCGTATGCGACGTGAACTGCAGGGTCAGACGCCTTTCGATGTGGCCGATGAAAACGTGTCGGAGCTGCTGGAGGAGTTGTCACAGAAACAGGCCAACGTAAGCGACTTTGTTAATGTTTTGTGTGACGTGTGTTGTTTTGGGATTTATTTTAGTGTTTTTTTTTTCTCTTTCAGTGGCGCAACGAGCAGTCGACATCGGACAGACAGAACCAGCAGGGATCCAACACCGCAAACGCACAAAACAAGCGGCGGAGGTTAAGATCCACATTTAACTTGTTTCACATCGCAAACATTATTATTATTATTATTATTATTCCTGACAAGAACATTTATTCATGATCTTTACTGCCCAAAGTTACATCGTCAGCTCAGTAAAGGTCAAAACCCGAGAAAAAAGAAGATAAAAAAACGTCCACATTTTGAATTGTAAACCGTAGAAGAAGAGTAAAGAGAGCCCAGATCAAAACAAATGTTAAAGCAGCTGCCAGAGGCTCATTACGGTCACCATGGTAACCATAGATCTGTGTCTCGCTCCCTGACTGTCAAGTTAATGAGAAGCAGACTGAAAAGTAAGCCTCGAGCTGTTGCCGGGTGAAACTAAATCGGGTCTTTTTTAACCCGAGTGTCAACTTGGTCACAGTTTTTAATGTTTCTACGTAGGGCTGGGCCATATCATATCGTTCCCGGTAATACCGGTAGAAAAAAAGCTTGCCCGGGCAAAAGAGTTATATCATGATATGCTAATTTCATGACATAATACGTCAGGGCGCCCCGCCCCTTAACAACAGAGCGCTTCATACGACCAAACCGAACTGCGCGGCTCCTTCCACCTGTCAGTACTGGTTAACTTAACGCTATACTAGCTAGCTAAAATGCTAAAAACAAACCGCGCATCTCAGCTTCTCCATCCAGCTCTAAACTGCAGGTACAGACAGCTCGTCTCTCCCCCCCCCCCCCGCTCTGAGCTGCCGGTGCGGCTGCGTCTCCCCCGCTCTAAACTGTCGGTACAAACACGCGCAGCTCAACTGTCTCTTGAGTTCCACAGTCGGTCCACGGACCAAGAGGCAGGTGATCAGAGACAGATCAGTCAGAAAAATGAATCATTCCTGCATGAATAGATGAAGCTGAAACACCAACAAGCTTCAGGGTCAGCTGATCACCTTGTTACAAGTTCTGGAAGTTATAGCTCATTTAAAGACAACATATACATGTATTTTGTTGTAGGTTTCATTTATGCTCAACAGATCTTAAGCTTCATTTTATTTAGTTGTTTTGTGAAACTACACCTGTACTTTAGTTTTTGTGGTGGATTTTGTTGATCTATATTTTGTGCAGACTTTTTCAATGTAAATAACTGATCATTTAAAAAAAAAAAAATTTATACTTGGAGACTGAATACTTTACTAAATAAAGTAATTTCAGTAAAATTACCCCTTGTTGTTTTTAAAAATTTTATATAATACTGCAAAGCAACATGTTAAGTTAATTTTGTCAAATAAATACATTTGATTTCTGTTTTTTTTATTTTTGTTGCATCACAAAATTTATCGTTATCGTGATATTGCTCTGAAATATCACAATATAATATTTGAGCCATATCGCCCACCCCTATTTCTATGTGTTTATGTCGGAGAGATGACGCGTTAAAACCTCTTTGCTCGCAGTTTTTAAGAGAATATTCTGAGATGAAATACAACCCTGTCTGCAGTCTGGGAGGATTTGAGAGAAAAGTCCTTGAGCAACGAGAGACACGACGGTTCAAGTCTGAGCTGCAGAGCTTCAAACAGCTGGGCTGAACCTCTCACTTCATCTAAACCTTGCAGACCTCCTTTATTTCATTTATTTATCTTGTAGTTTTTTCCGTGTTGTTTGACACTCCCAACACCTGAAGTCAGAGCTCTCTGTTCCCAATCGAACCGCTCATCTTGGTGCACAATTTGCATTTTTTATTTAAAAACAACAGGACAAATTTTTAATTTAAAGCTTTAATCACCAGTTTTTATCATTCGCTGACGTCTTTGAATACAGTTAGGAGGTTTGAGTTTAGGCAGCTCGTAACTCAGTGAAACTAAAGGTTAGAGAACGGCTCGTTTGTGTTTCAGGAGTTCGGTGTGCCGGATGAGCAGCAAAGACAAGATGAACGTGCAGGATCAGTCTAAAGAGAGGGGCGTTTCAGGAGGCCTGGAGCTGAACGAGGAGAAAGACAGCAGCCCCGGTAAATCAGCACCCATTCACTGGAAATCTGAGTTTTTAATGCTAATTATAAAATGATGCTCGTAATTCTCTGCAGAAAGCTCCGCCGTGTCCAGTCCAGACTCTGAGAGTGTGACAGCGTCTACAGTCAGTCCTGCTGATAAGGTAAAACCCTGTCAGCCTCTCATCGGCCTCTAAAAGGATGAAACTCTTCAAATAAATAAGCCTTTTAAAAGTTCAGACAACTCATCAGAAACTAAAAGGGGAGAATGCACTTAACTATCTGTGGTTCGGTCTACTTCCTGGAAAACGATAGTCAAACCTGTTTGAAACCTCCTCCCTGACCGCCAGGAAACGATTCAATCAGTTTGTTTAAAACAAATGTGCGTTCAGTTTTATCTTATCTGGTGAAAAGTACAGTGGAGCAGCGGTTAGAGCTGTCGCCTCACTGCAGGAAGGTCACAGGTTCACCTCCTGTGGTCTTTCTTTATGGAGTTTACATGTTGTCCCCACGCTGCGTGGGTTTCCTGCCACAGACCAAAAACCTCCATGTTTGGTTCTGAATGGTCCGGACGTATTCTCTTCACAACGACTAAACAAGAACTCCAGCCAGGATCAGGTGGTCGTTCTGTGTGTTGTTCAGAGAAACTGAGACGTTTATTTTCTAAACACAACGTCCCAGTAGCTTTTAAACCCCAAAATACATTACGGCAAAGACTGGTTCATCCCAAAGATCCAGTCCCCCGGCACAAACGGAATAATATTGTGTATGTTGTTCAGTGTCAGGAGGGTGATCAGTCTTGCATCGGGGAAACTAAACAGCCACTGGCCAAAAGGATGGCCCAGCACAGAAGATCATCAGGTCAGGACTCTGCGGTCTACACTCATCTCCAGGTCAGAGGTCACTCTTTCAGGGATGAAGATGTTCACATCCTTGATAGAGAGGAACGATGGTTTGAGAGAGGAGTAAAGGAGGCCATCTTTGTGAAAAGAAACCGTCCATCATTAAACAGAGGTGGAGGCCTCCGGGTTCAACTGTCCCCCTCTTACAATGCTGTTATTGCTAGTATCACTCAGCCCTCTGTGAATAGCAAACAACCATCAGGGTGCCAACGATCCATCGTTAGGCTGATGGTCCTCCTTGATCATGTGAGCAGCTGTGTTGCCAGATTTCGCGACAGAAATAAGCGACCAGCCCCATGAAAACAAGCACAAACAAGCGATTCACTCTTTAAAAACAAGCCCAACTGGCGACCCACCAGGCAGTTTTTAAACAGTATAAACATAAATTTATTATGGCATTACATATAAACAGCGAAATTATGCTAAACACTTTGAAGAACATATCCACTCTAAAAAATAAAAATATACAGTATTTTGCATTTTTATCCCATAAAGCCTCTGGGACTCATTTACCAGAGAGACCTGAATTTTAGACGAGTGATGACAACAATGGATAACGACAACAGACAATCATAAAGGATGCGTACAAATTAAAAAAATTAAACAACAAACTCATAGTAAGCTAAGTCAACAAAAAACTTTCTTTAATCTCTATCCTGAATCATTCTTTTAAGTGTGCGCTCTTTCTCCTATTCTTTATTATATTTTTCCCCATATTTCCCACTTATTGGAGCTCATTTTAGCTTGGTCTTGTCACTCTAGACACAGAATAAAGAAAAAAGAAAAACAAGCCCAAACAAGCGACTTTACAACCGGTGCAAGCCCAAGAAACCGCGACTAGCGGCTCGCCAAAAATATAAGCGGCTTCGGAAAATAGTAAGCCCAAAGTCGCTTGTAACAGACGGACTTGGCAACTATGGTGAGCAGCTGGTTTCTACTGCATCAGCCAACTGGTTGATCCAGTACGAGAACGTGCTATTTATAAGACTGAGCTTCATAGTTGCCAAGTCCGCTTATTTCAAGCGGCATTGGGCGTGTTTTTTCCAGGAGTCGCTTGTAAATTCGGCGCGCCGCTTGTGGCGTTTTTTTGTTTGGCTTCTCTGGGACATTGAGTCGCTTATTTGGGCTTGTTTTTATGTCAAACAGTAATGCGAGTGGTAGGTAGTTTGTCCCTTCACGCCCCCCTTCCACGTATGTTACGTCAAGGCAGACGTTACATTCAGGTGCTGTTGGCGTTCCTTTTTAAACAGAGTTTTAAGAAATCTCGTTTTTTCCTACCTGTATGCTGGGTTTTTTTCTACCTGCTTCATTGACCATCAGGATAGAGATTCAAGAAAGTGTTTTTGTTGACTTAGCAGTTTAATTTTAATTTTATTTTTTAATTTGTACGCATGACAAGAAAACAGCTGTATAAAAATGCAAAATGTATTTTAGTTTTTTTGACTAAATACGTTCTTCAAAATATAATTTTGCTGGTTATATGTAATGGACCTTACCAAGCTCCGCCCAGAAACGCCCCCTAAGCTCCAACATGGCTGCACGTCTCCCAAGCGCAGCTTTGGTGTCAATGGAAAACATGGCGTCGACTGACTGCAGGGTATTTTTGAGTCGAATAGTGTATCATTTCTGCCAGATTCCAACAAAATATCAGCCATGACAATGGACAGGGGAACCAACAAGTTCATGTTTTTTTTTTTTTGGACGTTATCAAGTTGTTTGATCCACGCGATGCCTCCAAACAGCGTGCGCGTCACCGCTAATGCTACCGTCTGATGGGGAAAACATCAGCTCCTCACACGCTCAGGCTCAGCATTATTACAGCTGTGGACAGGATCACTGATGCCTATTGTCCTGCAAGGCTGGGTAAGTCAGGCATTCATGGTTTTGAGGGTTACTTTTGAAATCAGCGATTTCTATTGTTGGCAAAAGTTTGTGTGCCTTGGTCGCAAAGCTAATGCTAACTGTAATCTCCATTCATTCCTTAAGTGGTTGGTTAGCCGTTGCTGCTTTAGCTGCTAAACACGCCGACAGCGACTTTTGTGAGGGCAAACGAGCTCAGCCGTCCGGTGTGTTAGTTAAAATCCAGCCTTCGTGTCACGATTTTGTGCAGTTTTAGGTGAAATCGACAGTAGAGCTCGTTGTGTTAGCTAGCTCATGTGGAGTTAGCAGAGCTGTTTCTTCCCAACTTCCAGGACGTTCAGTGAACTGTGGCTTTCTCTCATCGTGACCGCGTGTTGTTAACTAGCAGGTTTCAAAAGCAGGTCAACCCTTCTCTGCTGGTGAAAGAAATAATTGTTCAGTTTTGTGGTCGTGCACAAGCTTTGATCCAAGCAAGGCATTCAGTTTCACATATAGGGAAACGGTGAATTTTACTTCCACAAATACGGTCAGGGTACCTGACATCTCCTGTACAGATACCCCACTGACGGTGGAGGAGCATTTTTCCAGCCCTGACGCAGAAAAATTCTGCACGTATGCTAGCTAGCAATGTAAGTAGCATGTGGTGCCGGTCTCACAAACGCTACCGTAGCGTTTGTTTTGTGAGACCGGCACGCACGTGGAAGCTGCGCTGTGACGTGTTATGGGTATTAGCCAATGAAACGCTGCCCTGTGGGCGGAGCTTGGTAAGGTCCATGCCATAATAAATGTGTTTATACTGTTTAAAAACGGCCTTTGCTTTACACAATGGGGTGGGTTGCCAGTTGGGCTTGTTTTCAAAGGGTGAGTTGCTTGTTTTGGCTTGTTTTTATGGAGCTGACCGCTTGTTGTCGCGAGATCTGGCAACACTGCTGAGCTTGTTGCAGCTCCTCAGACTGAAGAATCTTTCGGACGAAAGACTAAACGTTTCAACAAAGAAGAATCTACCTCGAGGACCTGACTCAACCTCAATAAATATCTTTATATCGTTTTAAAGTAGGGAGTTTAAACAAGTTTGTTTCTAGTAGATGTTTTGTTCAAATTAAAGAACCACATTTG
This sequence comes from Garcialebias charrua, assembly GCA_038048925.1. NCBI lineage: Eukaryota > Metazoa > Chordata > Actinopteri > Cyprinodontiformes > Rivulidae > Garcialebias > Garcialebias charrua. The sequence goes on along the minus strand of JBBPBX010028800.1, from coordinate 25,215 downwards.
ACTTTTTTAAAGGAAAAGATCAAAAAGCTGAACGTGAGGACAGTTTACTGCATCACGTGTTTGGGTTGGGTAGATCAAGATGGCCGCCACAGCTAATCAACTTAGCAAACCCACCACTGGCTCCAACTCGATCAGTTTCACAGATGTGGAGCTAAAGACTGGTGTGGTAGTAGCTGAGAGTCGTCCCCAACAGATAATCTGAGCGCTGATGATGTTTGTTATTTTCAAGGTAAACGTCTCTTCAGCACGTTCATGAAGTTTTCTGTGTTTTCTCCCGTGTGGTGTAGACGTCCGAGGAGAAGGAGGAGGAGCAGGACATAGCGAGCCGCACCGCCAGAGTCCAACCGACTCCTCAGACCCGAGACCCCGAGAGTCCGAACTCCGACAAGAAGCAGCAACTCAAACAGTAACTCATCGTCCTGCTGCCTGAGTTCAGTTGTTCTTGTTCTGATGAAACAAAACAAGTTAATTTTTTCTGTCTTCAGGTTCAAGGCTCCGGTCAGAGACGAGGAGTCCGAGTCTCAGAGGAAAGCCCGGTCTCGGCTGATGCGTCAGTCTCGCCGATCCACTCAGGTACTTCACTAAATACAGACTAAAGGTGTGACCACACCCCCAACGTTATCACAGCTCTTTTATCTCTGTCGACTACCACGCTAAAAAAAAGACGTGTTTTACAGGAAGAGGCTCTGCTTTATTTAAAGATGGCGAGCTGATAATTCCTGCGTTATTTTTGTACGGAAGATTTTAAAACCTGATGCAAAGAAGTTGAAAATAAACCTGAAACCGGAACCTTGAACTCGAGACAAAGACCTTTGTTACTGTTTTGTTTAAATCACAGTTTGAAACGACTAAACTTCAGTTTATTTTAGTAGTTTCAGTTCGTTTGTTTCATCTTATCACAGATGAGTCGGTTCTTCTTGTCGAACCTGACTCAACCTTTTTACTGGATTATGGCGCAGCATCGGGACATCACACATGATCATCTGTGATCTGATGGATATACACAATACAATACAACTTTATTTATAAAGCACTTTATAAACAACACCGTTAGCCAAAGGGCTGTACACTGATAACACTTAAAAGCAAGCATAAAACAACAAACAATAAAATTAATTAATTAATTAAAAACAGTAAAACCAACATTTCAGTTGAGTCTTACTGAGTCTATAAACTGGTCCAAGATGGCAGCACCAGTGTTTGGTGATGCTATTTGCTGATGACCAATAAGACTCAATAATATATTTTAGTTTATTTATTTATTTTGTTTATAGGCTTTAAGATAAATCATCTTATGTAATTTAAAGAATCTCACTGTATAAAAATATGAGCTCTGAAATTGTTGTGAATCATTTTAACTCTTATCAAATTTGGTAAAACTGGAATAATTTCCTATAAATTAATAAAGTTCATTGTTCTGCTGACATTCGGTTCCAGCCTCATGGCGTGAAGTTAAACCGTTTTTGTTTCTGCTCTGTCCTGGCAGGGCGTGACGCTGACGGACGTGAAGGAGGCAGAAAAGAACGTGGGTAAAGCTGCCGATCCGCCGCCTCGCAACGTGCAGTCTGTGAGCCCCATCGTCACGGTCACGCCCGCAGAGAGGGGTGAGCTGAAATTCAGTTTTCTTTAAAGGACAACACCCACCATGTTTTCAAATTGCATCGCCATTAATATTTATTAGTTTATTTAAAAATAATACAGGAGCGTTTATTTATATTGTAGAGAAATAACGCTAAATGTGTTATTTCATGATTTAATAATAATAATAATAATAATGAATTCAATTTATAATGCACTTTTCATTAATAAAAATCTCAAAGTGCTATAGCAGATTTTAGCAGAAGCTCCGGGAAAAATCTGATCCTCTCCATATATGGGCATTCACATCACGAAAGTGACCGCCTTGGAGTTACAGGCGGAGTTATAATAAGCATTCATCAACTTCCATGACCGCTGCTCTGAGCGAGGAAAAAAAAAAGCGAAGCATTTTTAAATATTCCCTAAAGCTGCCTGTTGATTAATCCTGCTGTCGCTCACTGATGTCTGTCATATTCTGAGCGAGCATCCACGTAGACATTAGGGGTGGGCGATATGGCTCAAAAATTATATTGTGATATTTCAGAGTATTATCACGATAACGATAAATTTCGTGATATAACCTAAAAAAAAATCAAATGTATTTATTTGACAAAATTAACTTAACATGTTGCTTTGCAGTATTATATAAAATTTTTAAAAACAACAAGGGGTAATTTTACTGAAATTACTTTATTTAGTAAAGTATTTAGTCTCCAAGTAAAACTACACCTGCACTTTAGTTTTTGTGGTGGTTTTTTTATCTATATTTTGTGCAGACTTTTTCCAATCTAAATAACATTTATTTTTAAAGTGCAGGTGTAGTTTCCTAAAACAACTAGCCTAAATAAAATGAAGTTTGTGTCATTCCTCTGATTCATTTTTTTAAACTGATCTGTCTCTGATGGAGTTGTAATGTATACAGCAGTGTTGTGCATGTATATTACAGAGTGCCAGTGAACGCACCGCGATAGAGCGTGACGTAGGCGCGCAGGTTCGGGTGTGAAAGAAAGTCAGAGAACGGAGCGGTGGAGGATCATGCAGTCTGTTAAGTGTATTTGTGCAGCTTAAACAATAAAGCAACGTCTGCTACAAACCAGCAAGGTTATTGAGCGTGCAGAGAAACATCACAGGAGTGACTGTGGAGCCGCGCGTGTTTGTAACACAGTTTACAGCGAGGACACGGCTGCTCAGAGCGGAGCGGGGCGGGGGAGGGGGGGACAGCTGTCCTGCAGAGCAGGGGGGGAGAGAAGCTGAGACGCGCGCGCGTTGTTTTTAACATTTTAGCAGTAACTAATTAGCGTTTTACACCAGTACAGACTGTGAGGGGATGTGCGCAGTTGTTTAAAGCGCTCGGGTGTTAAGGGGCGGGGCGCCCTGACGTATTACGTCATGAAATTAGCATATCATGATATAAGATTTTTGCCCGGGCAAGCTTTTTATACCGGTATTACCGGTAACGATATGATATGGCCCAGCCCTAGTAGACATACTAGTTTAATTCGCTTGATCGCGACAAATTCATTAATTTCCGCATCGGCTTTTTATTCTCTCCCCCCATGACCAGACAGGTCGGGAGTACAGAAAAGGCAGCCGCGCAGCGGAGCTCTGCGCGCGTGCTCCCCTGTGCTCCCCGCAACAAGGCTGGGACGGAGCAGAGCCCTGAGTCGGCACGAATTCGGAACTTCAAAGGTGACCAGCAGAACGGGGAGCCAGAGACGCACGGCTTGCTCCTCTGGGCAGAGGAGTGAGAGCAGCAACGGTCCGCAGCGGTGTTATAAAATTAATAAAAACTAAAAACAGAGCGCTGGTCCATCTGTACACACAAATGCACCAGGAAATATGCAGTTTTAACTCCCACTCTCATAAACCTCCATGGAAACTCACTCCTGCCTTCTGGGTGGAGACGTAACTGAAGTCACTTCACACTTCGGCACTCTTCGGCCGGGTTTCCGGATTCATTCGGGACTGTTTTTTTTTTTTTTTAACCCTCGCCTGGCCCAAATGCAAAAATGAAAATAGACATCATATTAAATTACAATAATTGTCCAATATGGTGAATTGTTACTGTCATGGTGGGTGTTGTCCTTTAAAAAAAACGTTACTCGCCGTCAAACAGGAAAATAAGTTTCTCTTTCTGTAACTCACCTTGTTCTTGCAGGAGCTGGTAGTTAAAAATTATTTTTGGGTGATGTGAGTGTTTACATCTAATTTATGTTCCTAACAACTTTATCTTCACTCATTGTGCGCACACACACACTCTGGGAGGGCTGTCCCCGTGACCGAGTAGGTCGTGTTTCTGTAAAAACAATATTTTCAGACGTCTGAACTACATCGTGTTGTAATTAACGTGGTTCTGAGGCACGTTTTTACACGTTATCTGTTGGTGAGATTTATTACGCAACCGTTGTGATTTCAAAAAATTAAGGATTGTAGAACGATGAGTGACTTCAGAGTTATTATGCTGCTCACAACGACACCGTATGGCTCAAAGCTGGTCCAAAAATAATCAAGAGGAACTTTAAAGCTGCTATATGTAACTTTTCTAACAATATATTTTTAACATATTTCTTCACTCTGTCACTAGATTGATGTTAGAGAGGTAATCTCTGAAAAAAACAAAAAAAAATATTGTCCCCTTGCTTCTCCAGGTGGTAAATAAGCATTTCTAAAAAGAAAAAGTGACCCGCCATTTTCCAGCCAATAAAAACAAAGTTTGTAACCAGCCAATAAAAACCGAGCTTGAATTTGAATCAGCCAATAAAAACAGAGCTTGAATTTGAATTTTAACAGACCACAAGGGGGCAGAGCCATATATGGCTCTGAGGGGGAGGGATCAGAATGCTTTGCTTGTTGAAATTTTTCTAAGTACTGCAGTTCTAAAGAAACTGCAGACTGAACCTTTAAATAATGAATTTCAAACAAACATTTAATTTGAGGAGGATTTTATAAACAGTAATTTAATCTGTTAGTCAAAAACAACCCCCCGAAACCACTGTAGGTTTAGAATAACATCAGGTGTTAAGCCCCGACCCCAGTTTATGCAAACAAACAGGATATTGGCCTCGATAAAACGTAAAAACACCTCAGATCATTTTTCAGGCGTTGTTTCATTAATTTGTATTTATCTTCTAATTTCGTTGTAATTGATTAATTTATGCTGCAACTAAAACTCGTTAGACACCGTAGCTGTGTCGAGGAGAGTAGGCGGGGCTTAAAGAATAACATCATCAGTGCACAGACTCTGGTTCCAAAAAGACAACACGGTCGTTTCTGTGAAATCAGTTTCTGTTGGCTTCAACTCCCATCAAGAGAAGATAATAATAATAATAATGAATTCAATTTATAATGCACTTTTCATTAATAAAAATCTCAAAGTGCTAAAGATGAGGGCTGTCTGTTAGTAAAATATGTTTTCATTAAGACGTTTATTCAGCGCCGGCCGAACGCGATCCGATGGCTCAGGATAGTTTTTAACAATGAGTCTAAATAAAAGTTCCTCTTTAACTTCAGCAGGCGGAAGTTTCAAATAAATCTATAAAAAGTGAGCGAGAGAAAAAAAAAGTTTCTACTAAACTTACCCTGATGCATGCTCAATAATCCAGGTAGAAAATCTAAAAAAGCTAAGTCTGGTCCTCTATACACATTCAAAAAGCAAAACAAAAAAACAAAGCAAAAAAATTGTAGAAACGTTTCGTCTTTCGTCCGAAAGACTTCCTCAGTCTGAGCTGCTGTATTCAGCTCAGTCTTATAAATAGCACCCTCTCACAGTGGATCAACCAGTTGGCTGATGACAGCCGAAACCAGCTGCTCACATGATCAAGGAGGACCATCAGCCTAACGATGGATCGTTAGCACCCTGATGGTTGTTTGCTATTCACAGAGGGCTGAGTGATACTAGCAATAACAGCATTGTAAGAGGGGGACAGTTGAACCCGGAGGCCTCCACCTCTGTTTAATGATGGACGGTTTCTTTTCACAAAGATGGCCTCCTTTACTCCTCTCTCAAACCATTGTTCCTCTCTATCAAGGATGTGAACATCTTCATCCCTGAAAGAGTGACCTCTGACCTGGAGATGAGTGTAGACCGCAGAGTCCTGACCTGATGATGTTGATCTTCTGTGCTGGGCCATCCTTTTGGCCAGTGGCTGTTTAGTTTCCCTGATATAAGACTGATCACAGCCCTCCTGACACTGAACAGCATACACAATATTAAAGGAGAAATGTAATCAAATCTGAAAAAATCGATATAACAAGAATTTCATATAGTAAACAACACACATAAACATACTTAGTATGCTTTTTTCAAGTCAGTAGCTTAAAGAAATAGTTTTTTTACATTTTTCCTGCTACATGCCGAAGTGCAGTGATTTCTGTAGTAATTTTCTGGACGCACTTTTATGACACAATTAAGACCTCCTTTGCTATCTTACAATAACACTGAAGCTATAAACCCATCATTACTGTCCTCTTGTCTGTCATTTAAAATGGAAGCAGAAGACTTTTTTGAATCTGAAGGATATCACTTAAGTTTGTCAAAAACAGTTTGGTGATTTAGTGCATTAATGGGCATTTCTATCCTGGAAATACGAATAGCCTTCGCATGCTAACGTTAGCATGCTAGCGCCGTATGCTAACGTTAGCATGCTAGCGCCGTATGCTAACATGGAAGTGGGGGTGTTGAAAATGTCCTGAAACAGTTACCAATGTCTTGTTAAGCTCTGTATTCCACAGAACATAGTAGGATCTAAAATGATTTTTAAAGATGAAGGAGCAAGTTGAAACATGCAGGGTCTCCCTCCTTGCTAGCAGGCTCCATTGGGAGCTGCCTGGCTAACTAACTACGGTGGCCCTACACGGCCAAAATTCTACAGCGGCCGAATGCACAGGAGCGGTAAAAATACAATATAAAATTTTAAAAAAGTTTTAAAATCTATTTTGGGGCTTTTAGAATCGATTCTGAATCGCCAGGACTAAGAATCTTGATTCTTTAAAAAATAGATTTTTTTTGCTGCATCCCTAATTGCTACACACTGAAACCTTTTTGTCCACTACTAGATTTTTTTTTTTATTAACACAAACAGAACTACAAAACACTACATAAACAAAAAAATATATACAAACTCTTGTGAATGATAACATAACTACAGTCTATAAGCTAGGGGGCGGTTTACAAAATGATGAAAGTTGAAAAAATACTAGATACACACACTAATATTACTGTATGAGGGACGACCATTGCACTGCCTATGTCATATTCAGGGGACGGAGAGCAAGCAGAGGGAGGGGGGTCAAAAACACCAGATGAGAATTTTTTCACTTTGCAAAGTCTAAATTTGAGTTAGGATGACATTTTTGACTTGTGAAATTTTCTCAACAAGCTTATTTTATGCTTTTCATTAGACTACTATTAGCTTAAAAACACTTTTCATTTCTCCTTTAAATTCCCCTTTTCCACCGGTCAGCTCGAGTCGGTTATTGCGTAATATGTGTGTCGTAGACACCCACTTTACGCCATCTCCACCGGATATTCCGAGCTGCCCCGCACCAGATTTCTGGTGTGGTTTCTGAGCAGTGACTACCCGCGTTGATGCGCGCCGGGAGGAGGAATGTGAGGAATGTGTGTGGACGAGCTGCAGCGAGGGAGCGAACACGGAAGTACTGTAAATGATTAACACGGTAAAAACAATTATTTGTTTTTAAAATTATAGCAAAGATGGGTCTTCAGCTGAACATGTCATTAATAAATTCACGTAGTGGTCAAAACTGCAGGATTTAAAAAACTAGGATCGACGCGCGTGCGACTGTATTTCCTTAAAATGTAGCTAAATAAACAGATATAAAAATATATTTCATAGCTGACTGTTTAGCACGAGTGCTCCTGAGCTTAACAGCTCCTTAATAATGTCACGTAGTGGTCAAATCTGCTGCATTTAAATTGTTTTGTTTTGACTTCTTCCAAACCTCAGAAAATAAATGATAAAAAATCGAATTCTATTTAAAACAACTCCAACAGGTTACTGTTTGTACATGAACATCTTGTGATTACATTCTGTTAGTAAAAAAAAAAAAACTGCACAGAAGGGGTACAAAAAAGCTGTGGAAACAGAACTAGATGTGACCCGACCCGAATTGAGCCGATCTGAGCTGATCTGATCCGACCCAAGCCGAGCGGTGGAAAAGGGGCATTACAGTACTCTGTTTGTGCCGGGGGACTGGATCTTTGGGATGAACCAGTCTTTGCCGTAATGTATTTTGGGGTTTAAAAGCCACTGGGACGTTGTGTTTAGAAAATAAATGTCAACATCTCTGAAACTCCGGCAACATACGGAATGACCACTGGTCTGGGTCTGGGTTCCTTCTTTTCACCTGATGGCTGGCTGGAGTCCTGTTTGGGTTTCTTCTCTGCTTTCAGGAAGGCCCAGTTAGGATATCCACATTTCTCTCACAGTCCAAGAAAGCCAACCTGCCATTTTTTACATCTTCTCGTGTGAACTTGATATATTTATCCACAGAGTTGATGTGATCAGTAAAATGTTGGACTTCCTGATATTTAATTTGAACCCAGGTGTCGTCAACATACCTGAACCAATGACTTGGTGGTCTCCCTGAAAAGGACGTCAAGGCTCTCTTTTCTACCTCCTCCATGTACAGGTTGGAAACAATAGGAGAAACTGGAGACCCCATAGCACACCCATCAAGGGCGGAGTGGCCATCGGGAGATTCGGGAGTTTTCCCGATGGGCCGCGTGATGAATGGGCCGATAGGCGCACGGGGAAAATGATGACGGTTGAATGAATCTGCTCAAAATTGACTTGTCCCTGACTTTAGGCTGCAGGCTGCAGCCTCTTAAAGGGAGGGAGCGCTGATCACTTTAAGAGACTGCAGCCTGCAGCCTCTGAAAGCGCTGATCCCTTTAAGAGACTGCGCCGCACTGGGCCGGCAGCTTGGGAGCTACCATTTGATAAAAAACACCCCTGAAAATTCACCGTTGGTTGAGTCCAACCCAGCAGCGAAGCACGTATTTTCCAAAACATCAGGTGATGGAGCAGCGCGGAGTCCAAACTGCTAATTAGCAATAAAAATGGACAGGAAGGGGCCGTGGAGCTGAAAAAGTCAGGTTGAAGAAAAGAAAGGCGGAGGAAGCTGCCAAATGTGCAAAGCTTACAGACATTTTTTCAAAGAGACAGAAGAAGCAACAGGTAATATAAATTAAAAACTAGCATAATAAATTAAGCTAATGTCACAACCAGAAAGTTCATTCTCAATAGTCCAGGTATCAAATCCGCTCATTCTCAATCAGTTCATCTGGACAGTTTCTTAGAAAGAAAAGAAGCTGTCCAGATGAACTGATTGAGAATGAGCGGACTAATGTCACAACGTTGTACTATGTCACTAAACATGCATGAAAGTCAAGTGGGACCTAAACTGACAGCCTGAGCCTAATTAGAAATAAAAGCAGAAATATATAAATTGACCAATAAATAAATAAACGTCAAAGGACAATGTAAATTAAAAGATAACTTTATCTCATACCCTGATGCATGCTCAATAATCCAGGTAGAAAAATCTAAAAAAGCTAAGTCTGGTCTGGTCTTCTGGACATTTTTTGCTTTGTTTTGTTTTGTTTCTTGAATGTCCAGAGGACCAGACTTAGCTTTTTTAGAACTTTATCTCATGTTTTAAAAATTAATTGACCATCATGTTTTTTTTCCAGCTTAGTTCCAACAAATTATATATTTTAATTCATAATTTTACATTTTACTGTGCTTAAAATACCGGTAGGCCTATATATTTTTTTGTTTTTACTTTTACTCTTAGATGACTTGTGTTATGTAATTAAATGTAATTATTTTTTTAATTTTCCACACAAGTCCTTATTTACGTAATGAGGCAGAAATGCATGAGGTGAAGTGAAAACAGGAGACAGAAAAATGTTAAAGCAACACATTTAATAGACAAATAAAAATAAACTCATGCATATGCATACATATTGCAACCAATGCCAAACTTGTCTCTGATTTTGCTTGTCTTGACCCTAAAAACTTTTCAGAGATGAGGCTTAAAGGACTCAAGAGCTCAGCACTTCAAGCAACAAGCAAAAATCTGCTTAGATTTGATGAGAGAGCCACAGTGAGTACTTTACACACAGAGCTGTCCAGTCTTGGGATAGGCTGAAAAAGTCCCCTCTGGAAGAGTCCACTGTCAAGATGGTACTGAGATGGAACAGGGTTGAACCAGAGATTGAACTTGAAAGCAGGGCTTGTTCTTCTTGCAGAAACTGTGTTATCTGTGTTTACCTTATATTGACACAGTATAACCTTTTCACAGATGCCTATATAGGGCTGGCATACAAATATTTGTTGTCTCATGTTGCATGTGAAAGCTTCTCTACTCTCAAGTTCATCAAGAATAGACTATGAAGCACACTTAACCAGGAGCATTTGGAGGCATTTATGCTGATGTCCACAGAGAAAGAACTTCTTATGTCCATTGACAATGACAAAGTAACACATATGGTGGCAGAAACTAGTGCACTTCTTAGGCGCTTACTGATGCTGTAGATCACATGTCAAACTCGAGGCCCATGGGCCAAATCTGGTCTCATTGACATTTTATCTGGCCTCAAATTTAATATTTTGAATGTAAAATAGTTTTATGGTTTATCTTTTTGTCACTGTATTTAGTGCAAACTTCTCATGACAGCTGGCCAACGTTCAAGCCAACAAAATTACGTTTTGAGTTTTTCAGTAATCTTTGAGTCTGATATGGAAAGAGCAACAAAGAATTGACTTATCATTTTCTGTTTTTTAAGTCAACTAATTTAGTTTTTTTCCCACCTGATTTGCTGAATTGTAACAAAATGTAACTAAAAATTATAACCAAAAAAAAGTTGTTGATTGTATTGCAATTAAAAAAATATTATAGGCTACATTTTTGCCAAATATTTTTAAAATGTGAAAAAATGGGCCACTCTTGGCCATTAAACTCCCGGGCTGAAAAGTTGTCCCACTCCGCCCCTGACACCCATGTTTCTGCCTATAATATTGCTCCCCATATGTGAAGTAGGTTGACTGCTGGCACAGTTTCAAGAGTTGACACAGTTGTTCTGTGGAAAGTGTGGTCCTGTTGCCCTGTTCTACTAAACTTCTGCTGCTGCTGATTTTAAACTGATCCAGTCCTTGTCCAAACCTTCTGTAGTCTCTTTTAGGGCTGTGTAATATTGATTTTGCGATATAGATTTTTTTTCTTTCCTAGAAAAAAAAATTGATATTCATCCACAAGTATCGTAACATCCAACTGTCATCTGCAGAGTACCGGTAGACTTTCTGTTTAGAGTTCACTTATTAGTCAGGGTCTATCTACAGGCCTTAAGCTGCTCTGCTAAGATGGGTGCATTTGAAGTTAAATGTTCTTCATTACTTGAATTATAGACTGTTTTGGAGAAGTCATATTACTGTTTACTTACCAAGCACTTAGAGTGATTCCTTCACATGTTAAAGGATCAGTATGTAAGTTATTTTTTAAACGTATTTCTTCACTCTGCCACTATTTTATGATAGATAGATGTTTGACAAGTAATCTCTGAAAAAACTATAGTCCTCTGGCGTCTCCCGGTGGTAATAAAAGCATTTATAAGCATTTATAAGAAGCTGCTACCACAAACAACAACTTATGTCTCCAGGAGTACTCAGACATTGTATGTTCATACATCACCAAGTGCATTGATGATGTAACTAACCTCAAGACCATCACTGTTCGGGCTAATCAGAAGCCATGGCTGACAGCTGAGGTTTACAGACTCCTGAGAGCCAGGAATGCTGCCTTCAAAGCGGGAGATCAGGTGGGCCTGAGGGCAGCCAGAAAGAACCTGGATTGGGGCATCAGAAAGGCCAAGAAGCAGTATTCCAGGAAAATAGCTCACCGTTTCAAGGACAGCAAGGATACACGCAGTCTGTGGCAGGGAATACAGACCATCACAAACTACAAACCACCCCCCAGACCTGTGACAGCTCAACCTCTACGCTGAATGAACTGAATGAGTTCTTTGCTCGGTTTGAGGCAAGTAACAGCACACCTGCACATAAACTCCCCCCCTCTCCTGATGGCCAGGTGCTGGCGCTGTCCTCAGACAGCGTAAGGCGATCATTTATCAAGATTAACGCCCGGAAGGCCTCTGGTCCTGACAACATACCTGGTCGTGTGCTGAAGGACTGTGCAGGGGAACTCGCAGCGGTCTTCACGGACATCTTTAACATCTCACTGAGCCAGGCCATCGTCCCCACCTGTTTCAAAGCCACCACCATCATCCCTGTCCCAAAGAAGGCAACGCCCGCATGCCTCAATGACTATCGCCCAGTAGCACTCACCCCCATCCTGATGAAGTGCTTTGAACGGCTAGTCATGAAAAGCATCACATCTGTCCTCCCTGCCTCCCTGGATCCCTTCCAATTTGCATACCGACCTAATCGCTCAACCGACGATGCCATCTCCTCTGCCCTCCACACAGCTCTCACACATCTGGACACGAAGGACTCTTATGTTAGAATGCTGTTCATCGACTTCAGCTCGGCATTCAACACCATCATCCCCCAACAGCTCATCCATAAACTGGACAGTCTGGGGCTGAACACCTCAATGTGTAACTGGCTGCTAGACTTCCTGACCGGGAGACCACAGACAGTACGGATCGGGAGTAACACATCTAGCACCATCACATTGAACACAGGGGCCCCACAAGGATGTGTGCTGAGCCCCCTTCTATTCACCCTGCTAACACACGACTGCACACCATCGTACAGCTCCAACCACTTCATCAAGTTTGCGGACGACACAACAGTGGTAGGTCTCATCAGCAACAACGATGAGACGGACTACAGGAACGAGGTGAGCCGCTTGGCCTTGTGGTGCGGACACAACAATCTCACTCTCAACGTGGAGAAGACAAAGGAGATTGTCGTGGACTTCAGGAAGAGGGATGCACAACATGCCCCTCTGACCATCAACAGCACCGCAGTGGAGAGAGTGGACAGCACCAAGTTCCTGGGAGTGCACGTCTCGAAGGACCTGTCCTGGAGCAGGAACACTGCAGCACTGGCCAAGAAGGCTCACCAGCGCCTCTACTTTCTCCGCAAGCTGAAAAGGGCTGGAGCTTCAACCCCCATCATGTGCACCTTCTACAGAGGTGCCATAGAAAGTGTCCTGACCAGCTGCATCACTGTGTGGTTTGGTGCATGTACTGCATCCTGCCGCAAGAGCCTCCAGTGCATCGTGAGAGCAGCTGAGAAGATCGTCGGCACCTCCTTGCCCTCACTGCAGGACTTACACAGCAACCGCCTCACTCGGAAAGCCCTCTGCATGGCAGGTGATCCCACACACCCACTACACAGCTGCTTCAGACTGCTGCCATCAGGGAGGAGACTGAGGAGTCTCCAGGCTCGAACCAGCAGACTGAGAGACAGCTCTGTTCATCAGGCAGTCAGGATGCTAAACACTCTGCCTGCTCTGCCTCCCCTCCCATTTGAACTGCCTTAACACAAAAAACTTTCTCACACATTACCACACAACACAAAGATTTTAACACTGGACTCTGTGTCATCAAACGGGTTATTCACTAAACTCTCGGTCATGTGCTCATTCAGTTTGCACTACTTCTCATATTTGCACTAATGTTTGTATTACATTACTGCCTATAGTCATACTACTGTTTACATTCACTGTTTACATTTATTAATACGGTTTACATTTATTACTACTGTTTTACATTTATTACTACTGTTTACATTTACACTACTTTTATATCTACACTACTGCTGATACATATACAGTATTCTCTGACTAGCCTTATCTAAGGATGCCAAATGTGCCTTATGTGCCTTACTGCATATGCCACTACCAACATCAACTACCTCATACATATCAATCTGTAACTCCTCCATCTGTAACTGGGTACTAGACTTCTTAACAAACAGACCACAGTCCGTGAAGATCCACAACTTCTCCTCCTCCACCATCACCCTCAGCACTGGCTCTCCTCAAGGATGTGTGCTGAGCCCTCTTCTGTTCACTCTGCTCACATATGTTTGTACAGCCACACATCCAGGCTGTCATATTGTTAAGTTTGCAGCACGTTTTCACAGCAACACGAGGAAATAAGACGCTAGACCAAGTCTTCACGAATGTGAAGGGGGCGTACACGGCGAAGCCACGCCCACCGCTCGGGGCTTCCGACCATCGCTCCCTGTTATTGGTCCCTAGACAGCTACCCCCACTCAGACGTTCCAAGCCGGAACAAAGAGAGATCACATTGTGGCGCCAAGATAGTACCCCCATGCTGAGAGACTGCTTTGAAAACACAAACTGGTCTGTCTTCAAAGAGGCAGCTACGAATGGAAGTTCAGTTGACCTGGAACTTTATGCTTCCTCAGTCCTGGGTTACATCAGTACATGTGCTGAAAATGTATCCATAAGAAAGTATGTTAAATTTTACCCCAATCAAAAACCCTGGCTAAATAAGGATGTCCGCACCCTGCTGGCAGCCAGGGACACTGCATTCAAGTCTAGAGATACTGAGGAGTTGAGAAAGTGCAGGAGAGAACTGGATGATGGCATAAAGAAGGCCAAAGCCGCGTATGCACAGAGGATCGAGGGTCAGTTCATCTCACATGATCCACGGAGCATGTGGCAGGGCATCAAATGCTTAACAGACTACAAGGGCAAAAGCAAACAATGCCCCAGGGACCCATCCCTGCCTGATGCCCTCAATAAGTTTTATGCACGTTTTGAAGATCCAAACAGACCAGCTAGCACCAGACTCACCTCATCACCAGACGAGGAGCACCTCAAAGTGACCGCAGCAGAAGTGAGAGGTAGTCTCAGAAGGATCAACCCTCATAAAGCTACGGGTCCAGACAACATCCCAGGGAAAGTTCTGAAGGAATGTGCGGACCAGCTCTGTGAGGTGCTGGCTGACGTCTTCACCACCTCACTTTCACTGGAGTCAGTTCCCACCTGCCTGAAGACTGCCACCATCATCCCAGTCCCAAAAAGCTCCACAGTGACTGGTCTGAATGACTATAGACCGGTGGCTCTCACCCCGATAGTCGCTAAATGTTTTGAGAAACTGGTCATGTCCCACATCAAGACAACCGTCAACATCAGCGAGGACCCTCATCAATATGCATACCGCGAGAACCGATCAACAGAGGACGCCATCTCCTCTGTGGTCCACACTGCTCTCACCCACCTGGATCAGAAGGACTCATACGTGCGTCTGCTCTTTGTGGACTTCACATCTGCCTTCAACACCATGATCCCCCAAACTCTGATAGACAAACTATCCACACTTGGACTAAGCCCCTCCATCTGTAACTGGGTACTAGACTTCTTAACAAACAGACCACAGTCCGTGAAGATCCACAACTTCTCCTCCTCCACCATCACCCTCAGCACTGGCTCTCCTCAAGGATGTCACATCATGTTGATACTGATCTGTTTCTTGTTGCTGCGTTCATCTGTGACCATCTGCTCATAATGACTCATGTTCGTGCTGCTGTTTATAATGATGTTTTTCTACTACATTAGGGCTTAGTGTATTACTAGCTGATGTCTCTCTTAGTTAATCCTAGATGTTATTATTGTTTTTCTCTTGCATTTGTTGTTGGATGTAACTGGGACCCTGTGTACATAATCTCGTTTTCAACACATGTACTACATGCGGTGCAAATGACAATAAATTCTCTCTGACTCTGACTCTGATATACTGTGTACATTAACTCATATGCTGCTGTGCCACTCTTTGCAAATGTCAATGCTAGAACCTTCAGTTTATTTTATAGATATACTTTTTATACTACTATGAAAAAACTCAGGACAGTATTACACTTTTATTATTTCATTTTATGCTTATGTTCATTGGGTGTTTGGTGTTTTAGGGGTGTTTGGTGTTTCAGTGTTGGTGTAAATTTTCATACTTTTATACTACTATGAAAAAACTCAGGACAGTGTTACACTTTTACTATTTTATGCTTATGTTTATTAAATGTTTTAGTGTTTATTCCATACCATACCATACCATTTTATTTATAAAGCACTTTAAACAGGAACAAGTCCACACCAAAGTGCTGGACAAACAAACACGCAACAGGCAACACAGACAATGAAGTACAACACGAAAAACATAAAAACATTGCAGATCATAAATCAAACGATCCAATACAAATCAGCTGGCATTGAAAGCGATGGAGTAGTAGTGAGTTTTTAACCGGGATTTGAAAACCGAGAGGGAGGGGGCCTGTTTGATGAGCAGCGGTAACTCGTTCCAGAGTCTTGGGCCTGCTACAGAGAACGCCCTGTCACCTCTGCGCTTAAGGCGAGTTTCTGGAACTATTATACTATTATACTGTTGCACCGAGGGACTGAGAGAAACGCAATTTCAATCAATCAATCAATCAATCACCTTTATTTAACCAGGTAGAGCCCGTTGAGACCGAGATCTCTTTTACAAGGGTGACCTGGTCAAGTGGTCAGCAGCACACGTCACATTGGCAATAGGCATTTGCACTTATCAAAAAGAAAATAAAGAAAACTACAATCACAGTAAACAGATGTTGACAGTTCAAAACCAACAGGATATGACAGATTTCTATATACATTATATACAAAACAAGCAGACAGACCTCGGTTGGGTAAATAAAGTAAAAAAAAAAAATCAACAATGACATGTATATTGGATAAGTAATGGTTAGAAACATCTGCAATGGTCCTGTGTATGTCCTGTACATATTGCAGTTCTGACAATAAAGTTGACTTTGACCTTTGACCTTTGACTTTGACTTATAAAAACCCACAGTGACCAGCCGTTAACCAGCCAATAAAAACAGTTTTTTGAACCAGCCAATAAAAACAGAGTTTTGTTCATGTGGGTGGGGTGTCAGCTTCACACAGCTCATCCCCCGCCTGTCCCAGCCTGCAGCGCTGGGAGGAGGAGGAGCTAAGGAGGCGGAGTTGCAGGTCAGCCAGAGAGCAAGGGGGAGGGAGCAGAAGGCTTTCCCTGTTCAAAAATTTTCTAAGTGTTTTTGTCATACAGAAATCGCAGATAGCAGCTTTAAGTGTCAAGGTTAAAAATGTTCCAAACTATTTAGAGCAGGGCACTTGGTGCACTTTATTTACTTTATAAATGTATGTAAGCTACAGTTTTTACTGTTTCAATTAAAAGAAACATGTTTTCTCACCACTTCTTTGATTCATTTTGTCCAGCTGTCGACTTTAACTCTGTGTCCATGTCCAACCAGAGCCAGGTATTGTATTGTGTAGTTGGTGCTTTTAATTAGCCTGGTTAAAACCAGACCCTTGTCCTTCACTTCGCTTCGTACTAGGGTCTGGACTTTCTGTTATAGAGAAACAATTCTTGCTGGAGGTGTGGCCTCTGCTGATGGCTGCTCCCCCATGGTCTGCTGAACTTGACTTCAGCTCCGCCTCCTGCTGAATTTTCTCTCGCTGCAGTTGCTCTGTGTTTATATGTTAATAAAACGTCCTAATAAAATAAAATAAAACCATGGATCGCTGGTCCAACACACCAGAAGACCAGGAAATCTGATGGGACTCGGGCAGCAACGTAAAACCTGACTTTAATTCTCTCGTGACAACCTGAGGCATTTCCTTGTTCATTTCACTCAGCGGAGGGTGAGGAGGAGAAGGAGGAGGGAGGAGGGAGCGATTACTTGACTTTTGGGAAAAAAAACAAAAGAAAACTCCAGATAAGGGATTAAGAAGGGGAAATTAATAAATTTGTGTCACATATAAAACAGTCCTGCATCGCTTTGCATCGCTTTGAATGAGAACATGCGGCTGCTCGCTGGCTGCGCTGGGACAGGTGGGGGCGTGGGTTAGGGGCCAAAAACTCCGCCCCTTCTGTTCTCTGATTGGTCCGGTCAAAAATCTACCGGAGAAATCGTTGTCTATGAGAGAAGTCCCAGACTGTGCAGTGAAGGGAAATGAGAATTGAGCGGAGCTGTGCAGGAAGGCGAGGGCCAGGCTAGCTTTTAATCAGTTTTCAGTTGAATTAATTCAATACAAGTCTATAACAGTCTCAAAAAGTCACCAAAATCACTCTGTCCCTCTAAAATCTTTCAGAAAATCGCAAAAGCGTATTCAATTGTATAGTTTGCTGAATATCGCAATATATATCATTGTGCGCAGAATATCGTGTATCGTATCGTGAGATTATTGTATCACTACAGCCCTAGTCTCTTCGAAGGGGTTCTGATCCGCTCTCCAGGACTTCTCAAGGTCTTAAAAGTTTTCCGTTTGTTTCAGACACCGACCCGGTGAAGCCGACGGAGTCTGAGGGAGACAAACGTCTGGGGGCGAAGGACCGGAGGAGGCAGAGGAAGGAGAGGCGCTCCACCGGCATCGTTCAGCCCAGAGAGGCAAGAAACACCACACAGGAAGATCTCAATGTTCTGTTGCACAGTTCTGTTCAGGTTCACCGGGCCGGGAGCGGTTCCTCTGCGTCGTGATGCAGCAGGAGACGTGATGAGTCCGTCAGGAAAGCGCAAGTTAGAGCTGATGTTTCCTGCACGGCGATCACGAGCAGCCGGACTCCGGTTGAAGGGGTTCTGTAGTTCCTGAAGATTGGCCGGATTATTTAATCTGATGATGAAGATGAAGTAGTGAGGCTCGTCCTCTGTTCTGGTTCGACTGAAAAGTTCTGGTTCTGGTGTTCCAGTTGCAGTCAGATGAACATGACTGAAAGGATTTTCTGTTTAATGTTCCTTAATGTTGGTTCTGAACATCAAGTGAAAAAAATTCAGCAAAATTAAATCCCACGTTCAACCCCCCTGCTGTCCTTGGGTCAAGTTTCACCTAAAACACAAAAGTTTTTTTTATTTTTTTATTCAGTCCTGAAAACATCTCTGTGATGCGTTCAACGTCAGCCTGTAAAATAGTAAAAATGTGTTGCGTTCAGTTAAAACCTGGAAGCTTTTCTGTGATCTCTCCCACACTTTTCATCTTTAGTTTCAGTAAAATGTTTTTATTTTAATTTTAAATTAAACGTTTCTTCTGTTTTCTAGACGTCACAAATTAAAACAGTTTTAATGAATAAATTTAGATTTTAATTTTATTTTTTTCTGAAACTTTATTATTGTCTGTGCGGAGATGACGGTTACCGTACTAAAGGGTAAATAGTAACAGTAAATCTAAAAAAGCTAAGTCTGGTCCTCTGGACATTCAAAAAACAAAACAAAGCAAAAAAAAAAAAAAATTTTGTTTGTTTTGTTTTTTGAATGTCCAGAGGACCAGACTTAGCTTTTTTTAGATTTTTCTACCTGGATTATTGAGCATGCATCAGGGTCTCTGTAAATATTTAAAGATCAGTAAATCTTGTTATTGTTCAAAAAGTTTTCTTGTTATTCTAGATTAAATGTTTTTTCTGCTCGGGCAGTAAATCACGACTCGTCTTCTCTTTATTGCAAAATGTTTAAACCAAAGAGTTTTTATTTTTATTTGTTCAGAAAACGATTACATTTTATTTCCAGATTAATTAACAGCTTCTTCTGTTTTTGCTAAACCTTAAAGTAAAAACGGATTAAAGTCACGAAAAGCTCGACACGTTTTCAAGTTTTTAACATCAGTTTTTTGTGTAAAGTTTAATTTATTTCAAACTTTAAGAACGTTTTCTGCCTGCAAATGAAATAAAAGTAAAAAAGCGTCCGTTTTGATTAAATTTTGTTCTTCAGAACGACGACGCTGAAGCTCTGGAAGAAGCGAGCAGCAACAACTCGGAGTGAGTGTGAAAAACAATTATATGAATTCAGACGTAAACAAGTCAACGTCTGAATCCTTTCAAAATAAGAGCTTGAGCTTCTGATTTTAATCGTTTGAAGCCGTTAACTTTTTATTTCTCCTGTTGGTTCAGCGACAGCCGACTGGACGTCTCGTCTACAAACTTCAGATCGGTGAGCGACGCAGCTCGAGCGCCGTCAGCGCTCGCTTCGGCTTTGGCTGCTAATAACGAGCTCGCGCCTGTTCCCGTGCAGCTGTACGTGCAGGTCCTGCAGGAGAACGTCGCTCTGAAGGAGAAGCTGCAGGAGATGGAGCTGCAGCTGAGCCAGAACATGGTGGAACTGGAGAGACTGAGACAGGTCTGTGTGTTAGTAAAATATCTTGATATTCAAGATGGAGTCCACAGCTCACTCGCTCAGTGCGGAGCTTTGTTGGAAATGCACGGCGGCGATCACCTCGGGTTGTCTTGTCGGAGAAAAGCTCCAAAACTTCAACAGCACAAAACTCGTACTAAACTCCAAATAAATCACAGCTGAACCCTGAAGAGGTCAATGAGTTCAGATCATGAAGAGTTAACGCTGCTGGGCCTGTCGCGATAAACAATCGATTAATCGCATGATAAATGAAAATTATCAACCTCATTTTCATTTATCGACTATCATCTTTCTCTTTCTGAAGACACTGGATGACAAAAGGCTCAACTCCGGTCTCTTCACTGACCCCTCCCTTTCTCTTTTCTCTTTAAAATCCAGTTTAACCGTCCAAAATTGCGTTTTTGAATCTTTAAAGCTAAGCTACGAGCTAACAGGCCGACCTCAGGTAAAACCCCTCCATCTTGTCCAAGCTCCAAAATTCACAGTTGAAACTCGTGCCTATGTGCAAAAAAATTTCTCTGCAAAAATAAGCTGAGAACTTGTTTACTGATTTTTTTAGTTTTTATTAAAAGCTTTATGTGAAAAATGCTAAAGTGCTCAAACCACACCGAGCGTCCGCCATTTTGAGAACTGAAAAACAGGAACAAGAGACAGCCCATGTCACGTCAAGGAGCCTCCCTCCCTTTTTTCTTAAAGCCATGCTGCTTCTCCCTCACTATCCATCTTTTAGTTCAAATAGTTTTATACTGCCATCCGGTGGTAGAAAAAACGTACTACATGCAAAAAAAAAGCCAAAATGTTTTCTTGGATTTGACTATAATTACGAATTATTGTCAAATTTCAAACAATATTACCGTTTATCGCAATAATTTATGAGACCGGTAAAATTTGTTATTGTGACAGACCTACGTAACTCACTGAAAACTGTTTACCATAATCGCCGGCCTATAGAACGCACCTGACTATGAGCTGCGCTGAAGTTACAATGAAACACAGTTTTGTACATAAGGCACGAAGCTCTAGTACAAGAGTTAACCACCAGATGGTGTTTCATACACTTTAGTTTGCTTTTCAACACACACACAGACTGCGTGATGTCACATCTTCATGACGACACACACTCAGACTCATGTTCTTCAAAAAAAGAAACTTGTCCCGATGAAATGATTTAACCTTTTTTGTATTTATTTACCTGGATGATGGAGCTTACAGATTTTTTTTTTTTTACCGGCACATAAGTCATGACTCACGGGGAGAGGGACAACACCCCCTCATGTTCTCTCTCGATGTGAGCGATATTTACTGTACATTACTCTTTACAGGTGGTCCCCGATTTACGAGCGAGTTCCGTTCCTACGACTATCTCGTAAGACGAAATCTCGTACGTCGGAACACGAAACACGTGTTCTCGTAAGTCCGGATTTTCGGTCGTAAGTCGGAAAATTTATGCTAGCGCTACTATGAATACTCGTTTTTCATCACAAATGTTCATACTATGCTCAGAAACTTGTTTCCAAACGGTTAGCTAACACACTTTCATCTAAAAACACATAAAAGTGCGGTATTTTCTGTATGTTCTTTACAAAATTACTGCTCGTTCGCCAGCTCGTAAGTCCGGAACCTCATAAGTAAGAGCGCTCGTAAGTCGGGGACCACCTGTACTTTACTTTATTTTATTTTTTTACATGTACTAGCAACATACACAAAAATAGGCTACGTACAGTACTGTAAATGTTTTGTTTTTCTGAACGCCTTTAACACCTGGTTAAAAAAATATATATTCAGATGGAATTTTCCGCTTGAGCGAAAGTAACTGTTCTGCCCGTTCTCAGGGACGGGTGAACGGACTATGTCAGAGTCAGTTTCTTTGTTGTTCTACTACTACATGTGGTACATGTGGTACATGTGATGAAGCGAGCTTGTGTACACAGGGTCCCAGTTACATCCAACAATAAAATGTAAAAGAAAAACAATAATAAGATCTAAGATATGAACTAAGAAAAACATCAACTAAAAATGCACTAGTAGCACAAAAACAATTAAAAAATAATGTGCCAAACAGCAGCACGATGTGCGTGTTGGGCAGCTGTATGAGCGCCCAGGAGTGTCAAAGAAAAATGTTATTCAGCTCGGTAGTCTGTCATAATAAAATATTAAAATTATATTAAAAGAATAAAAACGTAAATTAGCCACAGAGTCCAGTGTGAGGGGGAAAAAGAAGCTGCTTTTACACCAGAAATTACGGTAATCTTAATTAATTTATCGTCAATATAAATAAAAGCATCTAAAGTTTCAGTAAAAACATTAAAAAAAAAAAAAAAATTAGTGACTTGTTGAGCATGTTGTGGGACCCGTCTATTCCCTGGAGCCTGAACGGTGTCTTGTGTTTCACAGAACCAGGAGGGCGACAACGACAGGCCCGCTCTGCTCGAGCTCGAGAAGTTTGTAAGTTTTTCTTTTCTTCGTCTCTTCTTTCGCACCTTTTTGTCATTTCCTGTGCGTTTACGGCGCTTCGCGAGGTGCGGTCTGGGCCCGAGGTTAAAACGGCGCCGCAGTCGTCGTGGGTTTTACAGCAGCTTCCTGTTTCTGTTCGCAGGAGAAGTTGGCCCTCCAGAGGAAAGCGGTGGAGCTGGAGGACGAGCTGAAGGTACGACTGACTCCGAGTTTTATTGAAGCATCGCAGTAAATCAGCTCTGAGAAACACCAAACGTTCCTTACAGAATTTATAAATTCATCCAGTTTGTCCAAATCTACGGAAGCTGCAAAGGGCCATATCTACTTCTGGTATTTAGACATGCTTTTCTTGAGTTAACCGTCCCGATACCTCAAACTAACCAGACTAAGTTTGTTTCGTGAATGGTTCTGGTGTTAAAACCAGTTTTTTATGAGAATAGTTTGAACAAAAGCAGCTTTTCTGAGGCTAAATATATATTTTAAAGGTATTTTTTGCAAAGTGTGAAACAAAAGTTTAACCTGGACTTCATCAAACGCTTCGGTTTGAGAGGCTTTAGCTTTACGTGGATATAAAATCTGAAACGCAGGTCCACGCCTGGTGTAAACAAAGCACAGCTGTTTTGTCATGTGGTCGATGTGTTGACGTTATGGTGGAATCAGTTGAGCGAGTCAGCTGGAGCGCCGTAAAGACCGAGCTCAGCTTTCGAACACCAATACGTTTACCGTTTCGCCTCATCTGCATTTTACTCAACAAATCTGAGCGTGAAAATGTGTCAGAATGAGCACAAGACTACGGTACAATTATTTACATTACTGAGATTAAAAATAAATAGACCAGAGAGACCAAGTAGAAATACTGAAAGCTAAACTACTGTATAATTTCATCTTCCTAACAAGTGTGTTTTCAGAAATAAACCTTGTTCAAATCCGTTGAAATTGATGCCAGCTGCCATAGTGTGTGTGTTGACTGATGCTTATAAAGTCATAAACCTTACCGAGGTCTTTGTTCCTGTCAACGAGAGAAGAAACGGCTGCCTTGGCTGCCTGGAGATCCATTTCTAATGCATTCAGTTGGCCTTCAGAGTTCATTTGAAGGAGACTTAACTCCTGGACATAACCAGATATCATATGAAGAAAAAGTCAAATTTTCTGTTGAGCCAGCCTCAGAAAAGGTTAAATCTGAAGTTCAATATTTATGAAAGAAAAGACACACCTGGTTTTTAGCATCCAAATTGTTCCTAGCTTCCATCAGCTCCATTGTGAGAGAATTTATTCTCTTTTTTGTTGTGTCAGTAGAAACCTAACAATACAGTGATATTCTCACATCACAGGGTTCTTTTAAACTATACTTATAAAGACTGGTGAAGGTAAAGCAAAACAAACATTTTAAAGCAAGAAAAAATAAAAAAAATTCAGCACCTTGTTTTTCAGAAACTCGTTAATTTTCTTGAGCTCTGCTTGCTGTCTTTCGAGTGTAACGACAGAGGCGGTGAGGCCTGTCTTCTCCCTCACTGCAGCCAGCAGCTTGGCCTCCACCTTCTTCAGCTCTTCTTCAAGGACCAGCACCCGACGATCCAGCTCCCCTCTCTGCTGCACCAGGGACCGGATCTGGAAAAGAAACAAAAAAACAACATGTCAAAGTTGTTCCAGCCATTAAATGTCCGGATAGGAGCTGCAACATACTCCGATTACATTAATAACATGGATGGATGTGATGCAATACAGATAGTGCTTTCAAAAGCTGCACCTCTCTCTCCAAGAGCTTCTGCTGCTTCAGCTCAAACGGGATGCAGCTTCTTTCCTTCTTTGCACTGGAGGCCCCGGTCTGGGGTTTTCCCAAGAACAGCAACAGAGGAACAAAAGTTTAATAACAAACACTGGTGTCAGATTGATCAGAGTAGTTTTAACACTGCAACATGTTTGAGCTACTGAACTTACAACGAGCCCATCAGCTGATAAAGTCCTGCGAACAGGAGAAGCGAAGACGTTTCTGGAAGGAGATGAAGGTGGCAGCAGATCAGCTGCACATGCTAAACACAAGAAAACAAACATTTAACATGACATAAAGAGTCACTTTATATTGATTTCTTAACACATCCACCTACCTGACTTCACAGGTCTGAATCGATCAGATTTGTCAAAGGAAGCAGTTCCCTTCGGATCCCCTGGTTTGATGTCGTAAGTTCCCGGTGGAGGAGCACAACCTTTAACAAACAGCACGTTGGCTACTAGGATTCACAAAGTGTGAGACTAGATTACACTTCCCCACGTTTTATATGATTTTATACCATTGTGCTAACTGAAGACGCTGAATCCACCCAGTCATTCACTGTTTGTTTAGCGGCTAAGCTAAGTATGCCAGCTAAGCTACTTACCGTTAAATAACACGAGTGGATAATTTGCCCGCGAGCTCTTCACTGTTGAACATCACTTACCTACGTGCTCATTGAACCTCTTCAAAGGAGCTCTTGCAAAAGACATTTTTAATCAACCTTTTGGGCGTACTGTACTTCCAAAATGTTTAGCAGGTTTGGAGCTGCAGAGCAGCTGCTGGTACCACTACCGCCGCTGAATTTTCAAACAACGTCATGACGTATTTTATGCGTACGTGTCCAATAGAAATCGAGGATTTTGTGATGACGCAATCCGAATGATTCAGAGGTTGTATGGCAAGCCCTTTTAACATTAAATCGGATTCACGACACTTGCATCCAGATATCTGAAATTCATTCATTCATTCAACCTTTATTTAGTCAGGTAAATCTTTTGAACCTCATGGGCTCATTTACGAAAGCGACCTGCTAAAACTAAAGAACAATGAACAGCAATGGTAGAATTTCCTTAAACAATAAACAAACAATAAACAATAGAAAACAAAAGAGAGAGAATATATATATATATATATATATATATATATATATATATACATATATATATACATATATATATATATATATATATATATATATATACATATATATATATATATATATATATATATATATATATATATATATATATATAT